>JAODAL010011733.1:0-98571 GCA_025379985.1 Phyllomedusa bahiana
AAATGCAGCTTATACAGGTCCTATTAAAAAAAATGTTTTCTAACAAAACATTGTTCTTCACAATTGTCCAAAGTGGCTAAAGGGTCATGCTTTGAATTTTTGGGGGCTTTTGTGCTTTGAAATGCAGCTATACTACAGGTCCTATTATAAAAAAATTTTTGTTTCTAACAGACATTTGTTCTTCACAATTGTCAAGAGTGGCTCAAGGGTGATGGTGCTGTCAGAAACAGGAATAGGTAGGACACTGTTAATGGACACATATTGCAAAATGACTTGTTTTTTGCAAGATCTTTAACATAGCTATCAATCCCTGTATTGATACAACCCATTTAATAAAATTAATAAAAGAGAAACAAAGACATGTGGGATTCCATCCTATTTTAAAAATGTGTTTTCTAGAATTAAACTACTAAAAAACTTGCATGTACAAAATAGCTGGTAAAAAAATTCCTCTGAATTGTACAAGGGAGGTACAGGAAAACTTGACCAGATGTAGGTTATTCAGAGGACATGGAGTATAGGAGCCACGACAGAGAACAAAGTACAGAGACAATTTCCTCCAGCACGTTGAGTAAAATAAGAAAAAGAATGCCAAGAGAAAGAGGCACCTGGTGGAACAGGAGCGTTAACCACCAGTATTTCCAAGTGAAGCTCAATTGGTCCGCACTATACGGAGGGCAAGCGCTACCCAGACAGGGACAGTATATGTCCAGTGAAACTAAAATGGTGGTTGAAAGACCCCTTTTCCCGGCACTTTTGAATCTGTGGGTCAGACAGGTTTAATGGTCATTCTGCGGTACAGGACAGATATAGTCAATGTCCAGTTCAACTAAAATGGTGGTTGAAAGACTCCTTTTTCCGGCACTTTTTAATCTGTGGTCATGCAGGTTTGGGCTCATGTTGTGGCCCAGGACAGGTATAGTCAATGTCCAGTGAAATTAAAATGGTGTTGAAAGATCCTTTTCCCAGCACTATTGAATCTGTGGCCCCGTACAGGACAGGTTTTAAAATGGTCATTCCGCGGTACAGTGAGCAGAAATAGTCAATGTCCAGTTCAACTAAAACTGGTGGTTTGAAAGAGCTCCTGTTCTTTTCCGGAATTTTTTCTTTAATCTGGGGTCATGCAGGTTTGGGGCTCATGCTGTGGCCCAGGACAGGTATAGTCAATGTCCAGTTCAACTAAAATGGTGGTTGCAAATAAAAGAAAAAAAAGAAAAAACAGGCGGCACTCACCGGAACTTTGTAGCGATACTTTAATTCAAGATTGCAGCATAGCAGCAGGCGGGGACAGATGGTATAGCAAACAGCCTACGATCATTTCGCGTGTACTCACGCTTTCTCAAGGCATGTCGGGAAGTGACGTAGACACGTCTTAAATCCCCGGTGTGCCTGTCAATCAACATACAGACTGGCAACATTTTTAATTACAAAATAACACCTTTAAAAACAATTACAAGCTCTATTAACAAATATCTATATATTTAATCCTATTCACAAAAACGAAGACAGGTCATTCCTGTCATTTAACCCCATAAGACCCAAAGCTTCAGTACGTAGAATCCACCTAGCCTCACAACGTAGGAGTCTTGTATGCCGACTACTCCCTTCATTCAATGGAAGGATACGCTGAACTCCTGCAAACAAAACAGCGGATGTATCACCATTATGGACTTCATGCATGTGAGCAATAAATCTAAGAGCACCCTTCTTGGTTTTAACTGAATATAGATGTTCTCTTATTCTAACAAATAATGGACGAATCGTCTTCCCTATGTAGAATAAACCACATTTACACCACATGACATATACTACATAATTAGTCCGACATGTGATCAGTTCATCTACTGTGTGTGTTATACCTCCAATACGTTTGATGTTCCCTATTACCATCTTTTCACAAAATGAACAGGAACCGCATCTGCGATTGCCCTTAGGGGTATACTGCTGCAACCAATTATCACGAGCAGAAACAATGTTACCGTGAACAAGTTCATCACGGAGACTCTTGCATTTTCTAAATGTTACAATCGGAGGTTCCTTAGTCTTTTCAAACAGCTCAGGATCTGATTCAAGTATATGCCAATTATTCCTAATAGCTCCCTTCACCACATCGGACATGTTAGTATATTCAAAGGAGAAAATAGATCTATCGCTCCTCTTCTTCCTACGTTTACCAAACACTAACCGTTGTCTATCCTGGTTAATAGCTCTAGAGTTTGATGTAAATTCCATGTTAATGTTATTGTTATTTAGATATTTCATAAAACATCGGAATTGAGACTCAGAACCAGACCAAACAACCACAATATCGTCAATGAAACGTGACCAGTGGGCAATATACTTGATATAGGGATTTTTGACATTATACACATAATCCTCTTCCCATTTTGCTAAGAAGAGGTTCACCATTAAATTTAAAGGCATTATGTCCCAAAACAAAATCCAAAGCCTCACAAATATACTCAATCTGATATTCCTCTCGATTTGTCCTACCTAGGAAGGACTTCACAGCTATAAGTCCATCCCTATGTTGGATTTTAGTATAAAGACTTACCACGTCGATAGTGGCCAGTCTAAAATCCGGGGACACTGGAAGGTTTTGCAAAATTTGCAATAAAGCCTTCGTATCTAGTAGATAAGAGGGAATACTGGACAGGATAGGTCGTAATAGCCAATCCAAATATTGAGATAATGGTTCAGTAATGGAGCCTCTACTGGCCACAATAGGACGGCCTGGAGGGTTCTCCAAGGACTTATGCACTTTCGGAAGAAAATACCAATTTGGTCTTGAAGGTTCCAAAGGTAGTAATTTTTCGGCTAGACGTTTAGACAAAAAACCAATAGATCTACCCTTCTGTAACAGCGTTCTTAAATTATTCAAAAAAGAAGAGGTAGGATCACTACGCAATTTGGCATATGTACAAGTATCTCCCAGCTGGCGGTTAGCCTCAAGCATATAATATTTCTTATTCATCACAACAATATTTCCCCCTTTGTCAGCGGGCTTAATCACAATTTCCCCATTTCCCTTCAATTCCTTCAATGCTTTCATTTCATCATTAGTTAGATTAGATGGTACAGTGGGAAATACCAATGCTTTCACATCTTTAAATACTGCTCTGCTGAAATTAAACAGTGAGGAGCCCGGTGACAAAGGGGGAAAAAACTTACTTTTAATACCTCCACAAAAAGGTTGCTCATAACCTGTCTCATTTACTTGACCACCCATATCGACCTCCAGAAGGTCCAACAATTCGGACATAACCACTCGGTCAGTATCTGATACATCCTCACCCACAAAGAAACCGAGCTCACTAACGCAGGTGCCAAATTCACCTGCATATTCATCCATTTCATTAATCTGCTTGTTTTTAAAGATTTTAAACAGATTCAATTTCCTCAATGATTTTTCCAAATCAATCTCAAACTGACACATATCAAAATT
This sequence comes from Phyllomedusa bahiana, assembly GCA_025379985.1. Taxonomy (NCBI): domain Eukaryota; kingdom Metazoa; phylum Chordata; class Amphibia; order Anura; family Hylidae; genus Phyllomedusa; species Phyllomedusa bahiana. Next base: position 3,446 of record JAODAL010011733.1, read on the forward strand.
TTTTGTAAGGCAGAAACTAAGGCCCCTAGATAGAAGAGAGCACATAGCTGAACTAAGAGGGAAATCGGAAAGATTGATAACATTTGTGACACTCACCACCGGCCCAACTGTGGAAGCTTGAGGAGCACCCGTCTCTACCTTCGCCAAGAGACCTGCTTCCTCTTGTACCCGCCTCCACCCGGAGGGTTTGTTTTTCTTCTTACGACCACCTCGGCGGACTCTCCGCCTAAAGGGCCAGGTGATGTGGACTCCTTTTTCTGGCACTTTTAAATCTGGGGGTCATGAAGGTTTGGAGCTCATGCTGTGTTCCAGGACAGGGATATTCAATGTCCAGTTCAAGTAAGATGATGGTTCAAATCATACTGCCTTCTGGCACTTTTTAATTTGTGGGTGATGCAGGTTTAAGGGTCATGCTGTGGTACAAGACAGGGATAGTGAATGTTGTGTGTTTTTTTTTCTGTGACTTTTATAACCTAAGTGTGTTGCCTAAGATGTAGCACGTATCCATTTGACTGTTGTGGATGTTAATTCCAGCTTCTCCAGCCCTGTTTGGGTGTAAGAATGAAGGTGTTGTTGCTCTCCCATAGACTTTAATGGTCATCGCGCATAATCGACTGCTCACTATCGACTATCTTGTCGATGATGGTCGACTATCGACCATCGACCGATGTCAATGGTCAACGTAATCGCTCAACACTAATTATACGGTTAAGAAAATATGGGTTTTGCACCAATGAAATACACCTGCAGTTACTCGAAAATTTCTGTATCCTAATGTAAGTACAAGGTGGCTCTTTGAACAAAACTGGGCTGCGCCAAGGTGAAAAACAGCTATTTAAAATTTATACAGATAAGAAAAGGTGGGTTTTGCACCAATGAAATACAACAGCAGTTACTAGAAAATTTCTGTATCCTAATGTAAGTACAAGGTGGCTCTTTGAACAAAACTGGGCTCGCCAAATGAAAAACAGCTATGTGCTGCAAAAGTGTATAACGATAAGCAAATAAGGTGGGTTTTGGACCAAATGAAATACACCCAACAGTTTACTAGAAAATTTCTGTATCCTAATGTAAGTACAAGGTGGCTCTTTGAACAAAACTTGGCCGCACAAAATAAAAGGTACAATTTCACCTCAGGTGCGAGGTGTGCTGGCCAAAAAGTGGTAAAAAAATGCCATTTCAATACAGGTTCAAAGCAGAGTCTGGGCTGCACAATATACACCCTCCTTTCAAAAGCCTGCCTGCCTTTCTGTCTGTGTTCTTCCGCCCCCCCCCCCCCCCCTCCCACGTGGCTGTACAGTGCTAGATTCTTCTTTAAAACTCTCTGTCTAACTAACTAAGAACTGAAATTCTCTAATCTACCTATGTTCTAATGTTCACAGCTAAAAGCATAGTTGTCTGTATGAATAAAGAGAAGAACTCTCTGAGCTGGGCTGTATTGAGGGAGACCTAGCACACGACATGCTCTAGTGAGAGACACTGAAACACTGATGATGAACAGGAAACGCTGTTCTATGCAAGACAAGGTAATTTGATTTTTCCAGCCAATGACAACCATACACATCACAGTCATGACGTCGCACACCCAGCTCTCCCTGCTCTATGCTCAAAGCTGATTTGCTGGCCACCAAAATGACAGGAAGCGCCGAAAATGGCGTGATAGTAAAATATTGTCTGCAGATTGTCACCTAAAATATCACGTGATCGGAAATTTCAGATCAGCCTAAAAATCGTGCCGATTTCAACTTTTTCGATTATAATCGCTCATCCCTAGTCAATTTTTGGTCCGAAAGACGCAGCAGGAGTCTTTTAATAAACTATAGGATGCAATCCTGCCTACTCCAACACATATCCAAACACACAGCTGCGTATTGGATACGTGTTGGATCTGATCGACATTACATTTTTGGATGCGATTTTCGGATCCAACACGAATCCAAAATCGTATCCAAAAACGCTGTGTGAACATACCCTTGGTGTCTGATTTCAGGCAGCTGTTTATAAGTGAATTTTGCTTGTGTCTCCCTTTTGTGCCTGTTGAGGGAATAGCTTCCAGGCAATTCCATTCAGGGATGTTGCTGTGTTTCCATTATATCGTCTCTATCAGGGCAATATAAAAATCTATTCCATTTTTGCAAGAAGTTAAGCATTTTGAGCAAACCTCCATGGTAATTGCTGTGATGGTAGTGTGAGGTCAGCCCGACTCATTTATCTAAACCCACTTCAGTCATATGAAATTCCATCATGAGGAGGCAGCTTCTGTTTTTAATCTGTGCAGTGTTCTCCTGTAAATGGTTTTGTGATATTTGTATTATGTCATACTGCTAGATCTGTGTGTAATGAAGCTTGTGAGACCCACACAAGAGGACACTAACACACTACATCTCTGATAAGGGAATAATCCAAATGGAAGTGTTAGACATGATTTTCCAGCACGTGTAGAGAGATTAACACAATGTGAAGCTGACTATGTACAGCCCATGTGTAAAACAGCGAGAACGATTCACACACCAGAATAATTAAAGGTGGTTGCATCGACAAGCTTTCAGCCGGCAAGTGATAAAAACAACCAGCAGCTTCTCAGAAAACTGATTTTAAAAGGCATTTTTGCATAGTATTTTGCCAGATCAGGATTGAACTTATTTTTGTTCATTTAATGAGTTACCAACCCTTCCAGTTTTCCAGGCAGTCTCAAACCTTACCCCAAAAGGTCAGATCAGGAGGTCTGAAAACACTCAGATTCATGATTAAAAAGATTAGATTTTTCCTCTCTTCTCCTTCCACTATGCATTTAAGTAGTGTTAGGGACTGTCAGAGACGCACACGGAGACAGAGACGGAGTGAGGCCCTGACACTGGTCCCAACCTCTGTCCCTGCCTTTTAGGGTACCCGACTCCTTTCTAGGTTGGCCCCAACCAGAAAACTGAGATCTGCTTGGGGGTGTCTCATTGAGTCAAGTGAGACACCAGACGTAGATGAACAAACACAGAACAAACAAGAGAGGTCGGACAGAGGCCAAGTCAGCAACGAACGGGCAGCGCAGTACAGAAACGAGTGACAAGAGAGTAACCAGGGTCCAAGCAAGAGTCAAAAAACACAGAGTAATCAAATAAGAGCACAGGTGAACTACAGGTAGAGAAGACCGTATAGCAGGCAAAGAAGAAAGGAAGTTGAGTCCTTTTATAGGGAACAGGAGACGGTAGCACAGAAGTGATAGGTAACCAGGAATGTCAATCAAAAAGGAACGGGTTAACTCCACAAGTGCTGGAAGATTCCTGGCCGCGGGCGTTGGCCAGGAATCAATTAAGCATACAGAGCTACAGGATGGAGTTCACGCTAGTAGTAGAAATACACAGAATTAAGTCATAAACCACGGTTTATGTCGTACCGGGTGTGGCTGGCGACCAGAGCCAAAAGCCGGGGGTCTGTCTGGCACAATCATCACAGGTAGTATGAAGATCTACTACTTCTCCTTTATTATCTGTTTATATTGATTTTATGGTTATTTTTATACTTCTGCATGAACTTACTAATTTTACATCTGTTATACCTGGGGACTCCTTATATGTATTCTAGGCCTTCACAGTTTTCATCAAAAATGTGTGCTAAGAACCTCAAATGTACATATATCCAAAAAGTAGCAGAAATGCGTTTTGAAATTATTCAAATATTCATTGTTTGATGGTCTCTTAGCATCTGTAGAGTCCTGCTGATACGTTTTTTTGTGTATATATATATATATATATATATATATATATACATATATATAATATATAAAATATATATATATATATATATATATATATAAAGGAGAACCGCTTGCACTCACAAATTTAAAAAATGAAAAAAGATAAGTGCTTTATTTCATGTCCACTGGGCAATGTTTCGGCTCACACAGAGCCTTTCTGCACATATATGTATATGTTGAGTATATATAAATATGTATACATTTTGTAATTATTGTCTTGTAATTTTTGGTTTTTAATTTATTATTATTTTTTCTTGTTTGCAGATTTCAAGAAAAGGGAGATATGAACTACCTCCTACACAAGAAAAATATATATTTTTAATTTTTTTTATCTTTCTTTAATAAAATAAATATTATTTTTAATATTAATTTTTTTTGGGTTTTGTCTCTTGTCTTGCAGTGTCTATTTATGCATGCCCTTTTTGATTGCTCTATGCCATACAAGTTTTTATTTTTTATGTTTTTATTTTTTCTTTCTTTTTTATTAGTATTTTTTATTTTTGTTTATTTATTTCTTTATAATTTTTATTTATATATTATCATTAATTTATAATTTATTATTATTTTTTATATATTATTTTTGTTTACACAAAAGTAAAGTGAGGAGTCACTTGGGTTCGTGGGACTATGCCTTATGAGTCCCAATGTCATGACAATGCTGTGGCTTTGGGTCTCTTATTTTGGGGTATTTAAGGGCTGCAATTCAGTGTAGCAATTTGCTTTTTGTTTTGCGGCTCATTGAACGGGTAGTGTGCATCACCGGATTGGTGTGCATGCTGCCATGTTCCCCCAGTAATATGGTTGTCCATGCCCTTTTTTGTCTTATTAAATAATGATGTGTTTATTATTTTGTTATCTTTTTTTATATTTATTTTTTTATTCCTTATTATTTTCTATATCTGGCGGCAGTCTAGTACATTGGCCTCATTGTGCTATATGTGGCTGCTGGCTGCCCCCTTTTAAGATGGCTTCTGCAGTCTATAGTCTCTTCGCGCATGCGTGGGCTGCGGCGGATCTCGCTGTGTGCTCGCGCGATGCCGGAGATCCAGACATGCGCACTTACACATGGCAGACGCCGAGACGCTTTACCATACTCCATGCGGCTTTGTTTACAACAAGTGGAAGGAGGAGCTCATTCCCCCCCTTTATATGTAAGTATGCACTTATATTGTATGTTTTTGCACGTATTATGCACTGATTAATGCACATGTACATTAAATTTGGTTGCTACACAATGTATTTCACTTTATCTGATATATCAATGATTTGAATTTATATTAATATATACTAGATTGTAACGAATAGTATAAGGTTGTAATTTGCACTGTGTTTTTTATGAATGTAATTTGCATATGTATGAACACTGACCTATAAATTAAGATGTTTACCACTCCTGTATTGCTTGAGAAAGGCTCTGTGTGAGTCGAAACGTTGCCCAGTGGACATGAAATAAAGCACTAACTTTTTTCATTTTTTAAATTTGTAAGTGCAAGCGGTTTTCCTTTTTTATCTATCTATCTATCTATCTATCTATCTATCTATCTATCTATCTATCTATCTATCTATCTATCTATCGCTTAGCATTTCAGGTATCACAATCTAAACCTCCGGAGACTCCTCTCATGGTTCATGTCACAATTTAGTTGCTAGGAGAAAGGCTCTGTGTGAGCCGAAACGTTGCCCAGTGGACATGAAATAAAGCACTTATCTTTTTTCATTCAGCCGAGAGTTTGCGGCCGCCCGGAGTCCACTGCGGAGCAGGGAGCACTGGCTCTCTGCTCCGCAGTGGTATCTTTTCTCCTGCCTGCGCTCCGGAGAAGTCGCATACAGGGGAAGAGATAGCTGACAGCGCCTGACCCACCGCAGCGTCCGGACGCTGTCAGCTGTACTCGGCATTCCGCTATATGCGCTCCCTGAGGAGTCGCATATAGCTGAAGCGTCCCTGTCGGCGCACGGGCCATCGCAGCGCCCGAGCGCCGACAGTGACTCGAGAATAAGCCAAGGGGGTGTATTTTTCAGCACATTTTTTGTGCTGAAAAACTCGGCTTATACTCGAGTATATACGGTATATATATATATATACACCTTTAGGCCTCACTCATGTTCGGATGCCCTCTTGGGCTGTCCTGGGGTCCTGGGGGTATTTTTGCTCATTGCCGCTCTGGTTAAACGGATGGCACTCCGACTGCAGTATTCCAGTTTAGACCAGCTTTATTCTTTAAACACAGGTTTGGGTTACAGCACATAACACAAATAAACATCTAAGCTGACTAGCCACTAACTGAACATAACATGTCCCTCTCTAACGCGTGGTCAAGGCCTATCACCGAAGCACCACAAACACATAACTCTTACCCAGCTTCCTGCTGGGTTCTGGCTTCTCCTAAGCCTCTGGGGGGCCAGAGCTCTCTCCTCTGCTCTGCTGCTTCACCGTCCAGGTAGCAGACCACACCCCCTGATGACCTGGCGAGACAGGCTTTTTATAGGCCTGGTAAATCCTGGAGCTGGAACCTGGGAACATGGGAACAGCCACCCACCCAACTGCAGCTTTTCCAGGAAAGTCAACCCAAAATGGCTAGATATCAGCCATACTACACACGAGTGTCAACAACCTAATGTTGCTGACCGACAACACTTGGCTTCCCCCACCGAGACCATGCCCTCGGAGGCACGTACGGCATCTAGTGGCAGCACCATGCGACCGCCTAAGGTCGCTCTGCCACATTTCCCCCCCTTTGATAAAGGCCGTAGGACTTCATCACCCTGCACAACCCTTCCTCCGGGGTCAAAGCTCCTACTTTGGGGCAACATCTTCCCTATACCCTCAGGGGCGGAGACAACATTTTTCACGTACAACTCAGCTGGGGGCTCATACCACGCATTCATCCTTCAATCGGCGACTGGCCAGTCATAACCATTTTCTGTAGGTGGCACCACGCATATGTGCTCTACAATCTTGAAGTCCTCCCCTTCAGTCCGCATGCTGACATTCATAGGGCTACTATTGACAACCCCAATACCAGCGCTATCACACCTTCTAACCTTCTTCCACACACAGACGGCCTTGGCATTGCGCCCACTGGGCAGTGTCTTCCCTATTTTGGGTCTCACAAAAGACCCCTGGTTGGACCCAGCAACCACACTATCTTCATCAGAAGCTGTAATGACAGCAGAGTCGCTATCCACTATGGCTGCTAGGGGCACACCTGAGCCCCAACCTACTACCTCTTTGTCTGCAGGATTACAATAAGACCCCGAGTTCACTTCATCCCAAGGCCTCTGGTCCTCACTGACCATCTCATGTCCCTTGGGGTCCGATACATCCTTTAATTTCTCTGGACCCTGAAGCTCTGCCTCTTGGCAACTAGCTGTCACCTGGTTTCCAACAGAGGAAATCTGGTCTACCTCACTGATTACCTTAGTGATGATAACCTCCGCTGCACTAGTACTCACTGTAGCCCCCATAACAGGCATGCTAGTAATTGCAGGGTTTCCACTGCCAACCTCAACAATGACCACATTACCTAGCGTTTCACTAGTACTAGAGGACACATTCCCCTGTTCAGACCTCTGCTTACTGGCTCCATCTAGCAGCAGACCCTCTGCAGCATCATATGGAAATGTTTCCACCACATCCCCTGAAGCAATCTCTAAGGCAGAATTCTCAGCTTCTATCAGGGTCACTTCTGCATCTTGCACACTGTCAGATTCACCTAGTGTGCTGGGGTCAATGGCCGACACATTTAGAAATGGGACATAAGTCATATCTGCCAGGTCATCCTCTTTAAGGTTTTCCCATTCATGCACCACACTTGCCGTGTTCACAGTAGGCAAATCACTCATTTTTTCACCATCAGTAGATGCCGCAGACATCTGGCTGAAAATGGCGCCCACCTGTAGGTTGCCACAAACCACAGGACATAACACCTCTGGGATACTGTTCATATTTTCCTCCATCAACTGTAAGGAAAATGTATCAGTTGCCTCAGAACCAGGCACCTCTTTATCATCTGGGGATTTAAACACGCCCACCTCCCCCTCACTAGGGTTTAAGCATACACCCACCTCAATGGTGTCTAGCAGTTCACTCTTTCTATCACTGCAGTCTTTGTGACCACTGCAGTGAAAGCTACTGGCAATATAGCAACCATTGGAACATGTGATCACAGGGGGACTACAGGTCACAGCAAGGCCTTTCTCTTCACCCTCTATAGTGTCACCATCTGAATTTCCATCACAGATACACTGCTCAGGGCTGCACACAGAAACAGAAAGGCTCCTCCCTGGGGCTAACAGCAGTCAAACAGAACTGGTGGCTATCAAGCACTGGGCACGCATTACCTGCAACTTGCAAGCTACCCTCAGGTACAGACAGTGCACTGGGGTCACTGGTGGACACATTTATGCACTGGACTCCAGACACTTCGCACATGGCTGTAGTGCACCTATATTCACAGGTTTTCACAACAGGAGATACAGAGGACACCTTGTTGCTAGGGGCAACCACATTGGCTCCACCGGAGACTGTAGCGGTAGCGCATTTCTCCTGATTATCATACATCATTGGACATATATCCTCTGCTATACTCCTAGCACTATTAACCATGACCTCTAGGGGCATACTTGAGCTAATCCCCTCTATTGATTTGTCTGCAGTTTCTATAACACTAAGGCTATGTTGAAAAAAGAGGAAATTTTTTTCAGCTCACCTGTAGGACTGGCACGGTTCACATGAGCTCTTGAAACTCACACAACAAATTCAACTGCAGCAAAACGTAATGAACCAGCCGAATACGTCCAGGGTAGAAGGCAATGCAAGACTTTTTATTTATCCAAAAATAAAATCATATGCAGACCAAACTGGTTAAAAGGACAAACGTGCAGAGACACCAGCCTCAGCTAACATGTTTCGGATCCAAATGATCCTTCCTCAGAGCTGAGGAAGGATCATTTGGATCCAAAACATGTCATAGTTTCAAAGTTTCATAGTCTGTAAGGCCGAAAAAAGACATGACGTCCATCCAGTTCAGCCTGCTATGCTAAGGTGTTGATCCAGAGGAAGGCAAAAACCCCCAATGAGGTATAAGCCAATTGTCCTCATTTTAGGGAAAAATTCCTTCCCGACTCCAATCTGGCAATCAGAAAAACCCCCTGATCAATGACCCTTTCCTGAATCCTGCCTATAACTGTTATTTATTCGCTCCAAAATCATAAAAACCTTTTTTGAACTCCTTTTATTAATTCACCATGAAAGCCCCTTTTGGAAAGGATTTTCACATCCACTGCCTTCAGTAAAAACCCCCTTTCTTTGTTTATGTAAAAATTTTCTTTCCCTAAGACAAGGATCCCCCCTTGTTTTAGTACACCCCGGATAAATAAATCTTGGGAGGATCTCTATATTGCCTTTGAGTATTTAAAAAATTTTTTTTATGCCCCCCCCGAAGCCGTCTTTTTTTAAATAAATAACCCATCTTGCTAACTTTTGGTACTGTAGTCCACCCAGTTTTATTATTTTTGTTGCCCCCCTTTACCTGTTCAATTACAATGTCTTTCTCTTTCCTTGCACGGGGTGCCCAAAACTGTACAAATTTTCCCGTTGGTCTAACCGTGATTGCAAAGGGAGAATAATTGTCTCATCTGTGCCCTAGCCCCTTTAAATACACCCCTGACCCATTTCCTTGGCGCTGCTGTTGCCGGGGCTGCTAAAATTAATTTTACTGCCCACCAGGATTCCCAAGCCCTTCTCCGGGGTCATTTTTACCCACCTTTTTTTCCATTTAACATGTAATCTGAAATGGTTTTTTCCTCCCCATGTGCAAAACCTTGATTTATCTGTATTAAACCCATCTCCCATTTCCCTGCCCAGCCTCCAACTTATCCAACCCTTTTAAAAAACACATTATCCTCTTTTTTGTTACTTTAAGAGTTTATATCGCTGCAAAGATCGTTTTTACTTTGAAACCCCTTTTTAAGTCATTAATGAAAATGTTAAAAGGTTAGGGCCCAATACTGACCCCTTGTGGTACTCCACAGTAACAGGGATCCAGTCGGGTATGACTGTTAATTACCCCCCCCTTTGTTTTCTATCATGAGCCAGTTGCTTCCCCCCAAAAGGCACACATTTTCCCCCAGTCCAAGCATTTTTTTTTTATTTCCCAAACCCTTTTTATTGGCCAGTACAAATGCTTTAGAAAAATCTAGATAATGACATCCAGTGTCACCCTGTTCCAGTCTAGAACTAACCTCCCATAGAAGCTGATGAGATTAGTCTGACAGGACCGATCCTTATAAACCCAGTGGAAAAGCTTTTAATTTATTTTTTAGTAGATACTCCGGGTTTGCACTCTGAGAAAACCTTCAAAAAATTTTACCTACAACAAGGGTTTAAACTTTCCGCCCATGTTTCCGGGGCCTTTTTTACCCCTTTTTTTAATATTTGCACCACTTTTCTATGCCCAATCCTTTGGGGCATACCCCCTTATTAACAGCCATAAATTTAAGAATAGGGGCCCATCTATGACATCACTTAACTCCCTTAGGACACGTGGGTGTATGCCCCTGGACTGGGATTTGTTATTTTTAAACTTTCCCAAGACGGAGCTGCACTTTTCCTGGGGTTTGACAAGAAACTTTTAAGTTGGAGTTTACCTCATCCCTCTGTTCAAAAGGAAGCTCATCCCCCCCGGTAAATACAGTGGAGAAAAAAGTGTTTAATGGGTTTTCTTTTTTTTTCATCGTCCTCTTTGTCTCTCCCCCAGTATTTTTTAAAGGGCCAAAAAATTTCTGTTTTAATCTTTTTTCTTTTTATAAAGTTAAAAAATATTTTGGGGTTTTGTTTTACTTTCTATGCAAAAGTCTTTCCGTCTCCACTTTTTCTTCCCCTTTATCTTTATTTTACACATTTTATTTTTTTCCCTATACTTCTTAGTTGGGCCCCTTCCTGCCCCCCCTGTTTTAGTAGGGGAAAAACGCTTTCTTTTGGTTTTTTTTTTGCCCCCTTTTCACTCTTTGATCCACATTGGGTTTTTCCTGTTTTAATTTTTTTTTATTACCAAAGGTTGTACCTCACACAGTGGTACATAGGTGTTTTTAAAATATCCCATTTTTATTTGTTCTGCCATATTTAAAACACCTTGTCCCAATCAATACAGTTTAGGGCCTCCCTAAGAGAATAAAATTACCCTTCCTAAAATTCAGTGTTTTTGTGGCTTGCTTTGAGAAAAAACTCTATTGAAGGATAAACGGAAATGTATTATATTATGGTCACTATTCCCTAGGTGCCCCTCAACCTGAATCTTTGTTACTCTGTCATTGTCATTGCGGTAATCCACAGTTCTCATAGAGAACTATGGATTCCGTCTCCTCTCCCCGCTCGCGAAATACGGCAAGCGGGGAGAAAGTGACATGCACATTATCCCAGCGGGATACGCGCCGTGGATAATGAAAGTCTATGGGGCCAGCGAGCTAAAGGCCCTCCCGCCCCTGCCCCGCCCCCGTACACACGCCATAATTGCGAGCGAAATCCGTCCCGGAATTACGGCATGAATAAGCCGTCTGCACATAGCCTTAGTTCACACACTGCATTTTCTTCATACATAGCTCTGACTGCCAAGACACCCATGGGCAGACCTGAGCTGCTCTCTACTACTGCATTAGCTGCAGCACCAGTAGTTACTTGTTCACAAAGTGCAGGAGCTGGAACTAGCTTTGTGATGCAGCTAACCTCCCTCTGCACAGACTGTGTCATCACTACTAGATATAGATACATTCTTCTTGCGATTAGTATTTTCAAATGTCACATTATTCCTAATACAGTTTCTAACAGAGTCATCATTCCCCACAGGTAACACAGCATGGGAGACACAGAGTTCATAGTTCACAGTCCTGCTGCTCTCAGCACACTTTACCTGCACAGGCATAATGTCTGGGCCTCTGCTTGGTCCACCCTAGTTGTCACACAACCCATGCCTGGCAGTCCCAACACAGGTGTCACCCGCAATACACCCCACCGGAACAGTCTTACCAGGTCCATGACGGGTCTGCACACCGGGTATGGCATCTGGGTGCAATCTGGACTTCTTCTGCTGACTGTCCATGTCAGCCATGAGTAGTGCTCCACCCACCTGGAACTCCAGGGCTTGCAGCAGCCTCCTCCTGAAAGAGCAGTCTGGAGCACATCCTGCTGCTCTGTGGCATCTCCGACACAGCTCCTTCTGCTGACTGGTGTTAGTGGGCTCCTGCTGAACCAGTTGGTTGCCCGTGGCAATGGCAGCACGCAGGTCCCGCAGTAATTCGGTCTCTACAGATGTGGACCTCTTCTTTGACTGTTTCTTGGAAGGCCGCCCTGGCCTTTTAGCACCAGCCTTTTCCTCTGACCCTCCGAGGGGCTGTTGTGCCTTCCTCTCTTGTATGGCCTCCCTATATGACCTTATAGCCACAGCACAGGCCTGATGCTGCCGAGAATTAATTGGGAGTTTGGCCATATCTTCAGTCATCAGGGCAATTGCCTGCTCAAAAAACGTAATAAGCTCTCCCATTGTCCAAAAAAATGTTCCAGGCAGTCTCAGTCTCGTTTAAGCGCTGCTTCACAAACAGGCCTCCGGCCCTTTAAACACTGCTGCAACAGTCCTTTGCAATTTCACCTGTGCCAATAATGTGCCACTCTGCCAATAATGCCCGCATCCTCCACCATATGTAGGGCCTCACTCGCGTTCGGATGCCCTCCTGGGCTGTCCTTGTCAAGATGATAAATCATGTGTGGAATTATCTTTTGTTCCACCCCTCATTCAATTAGATGTCTCTGGTCCAAATTGATGGATTTTATCTGTCGACAGCTTGAGCTCGAGAAATACAGCCCATACAGAACGTCTGGGTCATAAATCTGCTTTATTAACAGGAAGTAACAGTTTGATATCTTCTACGTATTAAGAATCACATGATAATTCTATCATTGGCTAATTGGCTGTTGCTGAAACCTCATAGTCTCCTGTATCTAAGTAAGGTTGCTAGGCATTAATTGATAAGAGACATTCCGAGAGAGGAATTTCTTTGGTTTCTTGATATAACTTCTCGCTGAAGCAGACAGTGCATCCATTCCAAGTAAAGCTGTGTGAGAGATATCTGATACTTCGATAAGGATGTATAGCAGTAAAAGCAGTTTAAACAAACTATCTGATGAGCTTAATAAGAATGTAATGATGAAACAGACTTTGATGTTTTTTCCTTAAATTATCAACTTGACATCCTGGGGGTATTTTAGCTCACGGATCGCTGCGCTGGTTAAACGGATGACACTCAGACTGCAGTATTCCAGTTTAAACCTGGCCTCAGCCAGCTTTATTCTTTCAACACAGGTTTGGGTTACAGCACATAACACAAATAAACATCTAGGCCATCTAGCCACTAACTGAACATAACATGTCCCTCTCTAATGCGTGGTCAAGGCCTATCGCCAAAGCACCACAAACACATAACTCTTACCCAACTTCCTGCTGGGTTCTGGCTTCTCCTAAGCCTCTGGGGGCCAGAGCGCTCTTCTCCGCTCTGCTGCTTCACCGTCCCGGTAGCAGACCATGCCCCCTGATCACCTGATGAGACAGGCTTTTTATAGGTTTGGTAAATCATGGAGCTGGAACCTGGGAACGTGGGAACAGCCACCTACCCTACTGCAGCTGTTCTGGGAAAGCCAACCCAAAATGGCTGGACATCAGCCATACTACACACAAGTGTCAGCAACCCAATGTTGCTGACCAACAACACCTGGCTTCCCCCACCGAGACCATGCCCTTGGTGGCACGTATGACATCTAGTGGCAATACCATGCGACCGCCTAAGGTCGCTCTGCCACAATATATATACACCGTATATACTCGAGTATAAGCCGAGTTTTTCAGCACAAAAAATGTGCTGAAAATACCCCCCTTGGCTTTTTTTCTCGAGTCACTGTCGGCGCTCGGGCGCTGCGATGGCCCGTGCGCCGACAGGGACGCTTCAGCTAAAATGCGACTCCTCAGGGAGCGCATATAGCTGAATGCCGAGTACAGCTGACAGCGTCCGGACGCTGCGGTGGCTCAGGCGCTGTCAGCTATCTCTTCCCCTGTATGCGACTCCTCCGGGGCGCAGGCAGGAGAAAAGATACCACTGCGGAGCAGAGAGCCAGTGCTCCCTGCTCCGCCGTGGACTCCGGGCGGCCGCAAACTCTCGGCTGTCCGGAGTTTCCGGCACAGGCAGCGTGCATGTCATCATGCTGTGTGCGCGGCCTGATGACATCACCCGCCTGTGCCAAGAAGACCGAGGAACGCGCCCGGGAGACGGAGCAGTGGGGATCAAGGTAAGTGGATGTTTTTTTGTTTTAAAATCCTACATATACCTGCCTATACCTGCCTAGTACTGCCTATAGCCTGCCTATACCTGCCTAGTACTGCCTATTGCCTGCCTTTACCTGCCTAGTACTGCCTATACCTGCCTATAAACCCGCCTAGGGACTGCCCATAGCCTGCCTATAAACCCGCCCATACCTGCTAGTACTGCCTATGCCTGCCTATACCTGCCTAGTACTGCCTATAGCCTGCCTATACCTGCCTAGTACTGCCTATAGCCTGCCTATACCTGCCTAGTATGTGGACCTATACCAGCCTATAGCCTGTCTAGGGGGACCTATACCTACCTAGTACTGCCTATAACCTGCCTAGGGGGACCTATACCTGCCTATAGCCTGCCTATGGGGACAATTACCTGCCTATAGCCTGCCTAGGGGACCTATACCTGCCTATACCAGCCTAAAACGACCTATACCTCCCTTTATAGCCTGCCTATGAGGACCTATACCCTGCCTATAACGACCTATACCGGCCTATAGCCTGCCTATGAGGACCTATCCCTGCCTATGGGGGCATTTAACTGCCTATAGCCTGCCTAGGGGGACATATAGCTGCCTATACCAGCCTATGGGGACATTAAACTGCCTATACCAGTCTATATCTGCCTATGGGGGACATTAAATTGCCTACGGGGGACATTAAACTGCCTATGTAACTTTAGTGGTATCTATTTTTATTTTTAAAATTCACCAGTAGCCTCTGCATTTTCCACCCTAGGCTTATACTCGAGTCAATAAACTTTCCCGTTTTTTGTGGCAAAAGTAGGTGCCTCGGCTTATACTCGGGTCGGCTTATACTTGAGTATATACGGTATGTATATATATATATATATATATATATATATATATATATTAAAAATGTAGGTATCCTAATACAAATTTGCATTTGCATATTTTTCTGTGGTAGTTTTTTTGTAGGTATTATACGATTTAATGATGTTACACACCTAAATGTGTTTTTACAAAAACATGATTAATGCTGAAGGAGAGAGAGATATTATTTCTGCCATTCCTTGCTGCCCCCTTCCCCTCACTGCTCCTTCCCCTCACTGCTCCAGCATAGTGCCAACTCTGCCTGTTGTTAAAGACCTATTGGTAACCCAAAAGAAAAGACAGCAGTTGTTAAACGCTATGTACATATTGACTAGTCTTTCAGAAATTATTCTGCTATTCAGCTCACAGCTGGATTTTGTCCTTCCAACCATCCCAGAATTGTGCTGTATAATAGCTGGGGGCTCTAACCGTTCCCCAAAATGGATATTTCTGGAAGTTTTATGGGTGTTTTTTAGTGGGTCAGAAGAAGGTTTATATATACTGCAAATGAAATTTCAGATGTTCAGGATTATTGGACTTCCATTAATTCCATTGAGCAGACAAAAACTATATGACAGCAATCAAGCAGTGTTAATAATTAGATTAAAAAAATACAGAACAAAAACCTATGCAGAGGCAGCATGCACTTTTGCAGAAGAAGTTGTTGGCCCAACAGTGAGATCTAATAGTTTCAATTGTGAAGTCTGTAAAAAGATTATAATCTACTATCTGGCCAGCACTGCTATATTAAAGGGGTTTTCACAGGCATCTTGAGCTTTCTCTCTGTCTTACAGTTTCAAATCCAGGGGCTAGTCTCTTCTCCCAATAGGTGGGTCTCTCCTCCCAATAGGTGTGTCTTCCCTCACCTCCGAGTAGGTGTTGTGACCTCATCACACTCCCTCCCTGCTTCCTCCTGAGTCATCATCATCATTCTGTGTGAGCAGGGAGAGAGAAAAGATTTCGCAACTCTACAGACCTCCTGCAATGGTCAGTTCTCATGCCTGGAGAGCTGTTACCTCCCTCCCAGGCTGAAAGCCAATCCCTGTAACTAGAAAAAACCTTCCCTTGATGTAAAAGTTTTAAAATTCGCCTGAAAATGATTTTAAAAAATGTTTTGGGAAATTTCAAACTAAAGCATTGTGTATAAGGGGTTGTTATAAAGGGTGGGGGTAGCTTTTTGTATTTAAAGGGGGTGTTACATGGGGTTTTGGGGGGAAGCAGAGTGTATGAAGCTGTGTTATATGGGTAGGGGGAGCAGAGTATATAAGGGTGTGTTATATGGTTTGGGGGGAAAAAGTATTTTGGGATGTGTTTTTAGGGGTGGGGGAGTTTGAGTTTTATAAAGCTTTTTGGGGGATATTTATGTGAAATTGGAGGTAAAGGGGATAATTGCCCAGATCCGTTAAAATAGGGCTGTCTTGTTTAGGGGGAGCAAAGGGGAACACAGAACAGAAAGACAATGAGAACACCCAAAAAAAAGCAGCTAGCACTTTAAACCTTTAAAGGGAGTCAGTTTTTAGTTTCAGTTTTTAAAAGTCAGAGGGGAGTGAGCAACAGAGTGCAGACAGGGAAAAAGGGGGAGTCCTGTATTGGGGGTTTTGTCCTGAGCCCAGGCTTCAGAATTTAGACACAAAATATATTAAAATAATATCTGTATACTAAAAATTTTTTTGAAAATACAAACCCAATTTCCCAAAAGGGGTTATTTTTCTTTTTGCCATCATTACAGATTTGATTTTTTGTAGCGAGAAAAACCCCCTTTTTTCAAAAGATCAATGGAAAAGAAAGAAAGGGGTTAGTCCCGGGGTAAATCCATTTTTTTGGATAGTTGTTGGCGTTAAATTTTTTAGTTGGGGGGAAAAGGGGGTGGTTTTTTACCCGTGCCAGGGGAGGAGCCAAAAAAGTCCCTTATGCCATGACCAGGGCCAGTTGGAAAAAGGGTGTAAATTTAGAGAACCCAAATTTTTTGTCCTAGCTTTTAAAAATGCTAGTATGGGTAGCATTAATTTTGGAGGGATGGAATTTAATTAGAAATATTGAGGCAAGAAATGAAATTGGGGGTTAAAGTGTATTTTCCCTATTCCTCTGCATGGACTTTTTCACCAGGTTTTTGCAAGGGGCCCCTAGCAGTTTCTATAAGGGCTTTAAAAAACCTAAGATAGAAGATTGAGTTAAAAAAAAAAAATTGTTTTAAACTGAAAAGTTGAACATTTTTTATGTTAATTTGTCACAGTAAAAGGTTGGGGTTTTTTTTGGAAAAACTTTATGCCTAATTCATTTTTGCTCCAATATTGATAGGTTTGGACCTACTTGGCATGGTAGTTCTGTTGCATTCCAGCTCCTTTTCTAAATATAATAATTACAAAGGGCCCTTGGGGAATTTTTTGGCCCCAAACTATTGGGTCAGAAAGATGGAGGGGAAAGGGGCTATGGTCATTGGGTGGAGGAATTTCCAAAACGAGGAGTGTCCCGCACCCAAAATTTAAAAAAACTTCTTTTATTTAATATCCAAATTAAAAAGTAAAAAACAAGGGAAAAAACATCCCCCCTGACCGTTTTTGGGACACCCTTTCCCTTATTCGGGAGTATGATGGATGATGGAAAAAGGTCGTTAAATTTTTGCAAATTTTTTTTTGCTGGAAAATTTTTTCTTTTTTTGTCACATTTTTTGTTCTTTTTTAATTTCAGTGACATTTTATTATGTTTTTTTTTGTTGGGCTTTTCACAGTTAACATGGGGGACCTTTTTTGTGTGCATTTTGGGCCCGTTTTATGATATGAAAATATTTAAAATGGGTTTTGTTTAAAAAATTGTTTTTTAATGTTGGGCAACCTTAACTGGTTTTTGGTTTAGCTTTTGGGGAAAATGTGGCTTTTATTGTAAAAGGGTTTCCCACCCCAATTTTTAAAATTTTTTTTGGGGAAAAACCTTAAAAAAAATAACCCCTTTCCCAAATTTTAACCTTGGGGGGGGATTGGTGGTTTTTTAAAAAATGGGGGCCCCCCATTGGGTTTCTTTGGGGAATCCCCAACTTCTATAAGTTTCTGTGTTCCAATTTGTTTAAGGTTTGTTTTTTTATTTTCTCACTCAGTAATACATAATGAAATGCCCTGTAAAAATTGTATATACAATTTTGCTGTCCTTTTAATGCTCTATTTTATGGATGTCACCTTCAAAAGAAGGCACATACCCACAGTCTGCTGATATCACAACGCCACATTTGTCTTGTTTTCGGTTTTTTAATTGCCTGTGTGATCATTCCACCCGGGAAAGTTTCTTCTACATGAATAACTTCATTCTAGCTCCTGGCTCTCCTTAAACTTGTGTAATAGTCAAACACCTCTCTTTCCACTATGGAATTCAGTGCCGAAATGACAGTGCCACATTGTAGCTTCATACAGCATGTGCAGAAGCAGCCAGTCATCTCAGGATGCAATTAAATAGATCAGAGTGAATCAAGAAACATCACTCATGTCATCTGTAACTAGCTGCAGCTCCCTTCCTGCACATCAGATGGAGCGCTCAGGAACCAGACAACCATAAAGTACGAGTAAATAATCTGCTAACATCTTGACTTTTTGCATATCTTAGGGCTTCTCAGCAGGTGCTCGATGTCAAGAGAATGGGATAGTGTCAGACAGACTTCTGGATCATTATGGGGTCTGTGGGCCTTAGAGCTGGAGATAACGTATCTACTCATATTTGTGCTTCTTGGCAGAATTAATGCTCACACAACACTGAGAGTTCTGCGAGAGTTTGATTTGTGCCTCATGGAATACATTTCAAAGAAAATAAGAGTTTAATAAGATGATTCGTTGCATGAATGCACTCTCTTTTGTCTGTAGCCTCCACTTTTTTCATTCTTCTCCATTTGCTTTGTCTGCTCTCCCATCTACTCCTACATGCTGAATATCCCTTTCTTCATTATGCTTCTTACACCCACTCAGCTTTCTTTGTCTGTGTTTCCTCCTTCTTGTTCTCTCTCTCTCTTTTTTTTTTTTACATTCTGCATTCTCACTTTAATTTGTACGTCTCTTCCCCATGCGTTCTCCATGCTCGCATCTCTCCTCCCGCCCCACCCTGCAGCTGTCTCAGGCTGTCAGGATGTGTTCTGTGCATCCTCATATTCAGAGATGTTCCTTCTCACCTCAATAGAGGTGCCATGAATACCGAATGAGGCCTCCTCGTTTCTCTCGCTGCCTGCCCTGAGGGAAAATGCTGCCTGTCTCTCTTTCCTTCATTCAATTCAAGTTCCCATTATGTTGTACATGGAAGTGGTGGAGGCTGAAACCTTTTTTTATATCTTCTTAAAATGTAGAATTTTTAAAGCTTCCTGCAAAGTAACATCTTTGGGTGTCGCTATTGGAGGAGCTCGCATGATTCGCGAAACAGTGACGTCTGAGAGACAGATTATATCACAGAATACCATTTACTAGAATAACCTATAAGTGCATATGAGAATGTGATCTGTGGATTTAAACCGGTCATAACAGCCTAGTTCAGATAATAACAATTCATAAAGACTAGTTTATTCTCAAAGCATTTCTATAATATATTGTTGTAAATGATGTTATTATCTACATAAATTAGTTGGTGTTCGTAGAACACTGCAGGGAAGGCAGGATGATGCAAATTCTCCATGGCTTTCTCATAAATTCAGCGGACTACAAACTGTTTTATGCCAGTCTACAATCTGCTAACAGAGTTTGGAACAACAGAACTGTAACAGTATTGAAATTGCTTTTAAGCAGGTCATTAAACTTCTAGTGGTCTAACTAAAAACCTCTTAGGATGTTTAAAATTAGACAGAGTGACCATGACCGAGCTGCAGCTTCAGTGTATCTATAACACACAAGCGGCTCTCTCCATTGATTACCATAGGACATTTATGTTTTGATTCTCTAGATATGCCATAATTGGAAAGTTAAGGGGCATGTCTGACCACCACAAAAATAGACCTAAATGGTATAATAACCAAAAAATGTACTGACCTTTTCAGTGCACTACCAATCCAGACTTTATTTACTTCCAGTCGGCATGTGTCCACTGTAGCCAGTCAGTAGCTTCAGCGGTCACATCCCATTCCATTGACATCACTGCTCATGTGCTGTTCACATTCTTTGCAGTGATATCAATGGAAAGGCACATGACCACTGAGGCTACTAATTGGCTGCAGTCATCACGTGGCAGCCAGTAAACAGATACCGGATTGACTGCCATAGCTTTAACGCTGGATCAGTGGTGAATTAAAAGGATGAGCACATTTTTTTTTACCCTATTTTATGCTATTTGGGGGCTTTTTCTGGGGGGAGTTGGACAGCCCCTTTAAATTTAGAGAAAATATTTTTTATGCTGTTAGTTGTAGCTTAAGGCTATGTTTCCACTGCATACAAAAACAGCCATTTTTTCAGCGTTTTTCACTTTAAATAAACGCTGAAAAACCGTCTGAGAAGATTTCCCATAGACTTTTATAGTAAAAACATTATGTTGTCTCCACAGAACATTTTTTTTTCAGCTTGTTTCATTTGCTGTTTTTTTTTAAACATGTTGCAAAAAACGACTGAGCAGGGCAGAACATTTACTATTGGAGTCTATCTAAAGCGCTGGACCTTTTTTTGCATGTTTTTTGGAGTGTTTTTTTTTAGAACTACACAGCAAATCTATTGCTGTGCATTTCTGCAAAAGTAAAAAAAAATGCATCAAAAACACAAAAAATTCAGCAAAAACGTAAAAAAACGCACAATAAAGCTGACTTTTTTTCTGCAGCTCTTGACAGGCAGTGGACAAAAAACTCAGTTTTATGAACATTTTTAGGATTCGGTTTTCAGGTCGTTTTTGTGTCCACTGCCGTGTAGACATTGCCTTATTCAAATGCAGACTGCACACTCTATTCATTTTACGATTTGACATGATAAGAGGGAGAGAACTTAAACATCTTCCTGAAACAGGAAATTCTAAGCTGTCTATGTGTCTAGAGAATGAACTTGCTTACTTCTAAAGTTCTGTAATTACAGAACTTTATTACAATGATTTCATTACAATGTAAAAGGGGAAGGATGATGAGTGTAATGCGAGTTAACTTGTAGACAGAGTGACCGTGACTGAGTTGCAGCTCCAGTATATCTATAACATGGCAAACAATGACCACAACTTCATTTTAACAAATTAGGATACAGCTCCATAACACAAATTTAAAGGCTTTACAGAAAAAGGCTTCACAAGGAACAGTTGAAACCAGAAGCATATCAGTGGCTTCAAGGTGCATAATATTGTAACTGTGGACCATTAGTTTACTTTTGATATACCTGTAGGACATATATACAGTTGAAATCAGTAGTTTAAAAAGACACATGTGCATATTTTTCTCACTATCTGACATGAAATCAGAATAAACCTTACCCATTTTAGGTCAATTAGGATTACCAAAATTATTTATATTTGCCAAATGTGAGAATAATGAGAGAGAATAATTGACTTGGTTATCCTTAAGCCATTTTATAACCAGTTTGGCAGTATGCTTCGGGCCATTGTCCATTTGGAAGACCCATTCCCGCCCAAGCTTTAACTTCCCGGCTGATGTTTAGAGATGTTGCTTCAGTATTGCCACTTAATCTTCTTTCCTCAAGATGCCATCTATTTTGTGAAATGCAGCAGTCCCTCCTGCAGAATATTAATCCCACAACATGATGCTTCCTCCCCCGTGTTTCACAGTTGGGCTGGTGTTTTTAGGCTTCCAAGCTTCTCCCTTTTACCTCAAACTTAATGATGGTCATTATGGCTGGACAGTTCAATTTTAGTTTCATCAGACCACAGGACAGGTGTCCAAAAATGTAGGTCTTTGTTCCTTTGTGCATTTGCAAACATTAATCTGGCTTTTATATGTTTCTTTTGGAGTAATGGATTCTTCCTAGCAGAGTGGCCTTTCAGCTTATGTTGATACAGTACTCTTTTCACTGTAGATAATGACACAATCTTACAAGCTTCCGCCAGCAACATCACAAGTACTTGTGCTTTTGTTCTTGGGTTGATAATCATATTTAGGACCAAAGCACAAACATCTCTGAGAAACATAACCCGTCTCCATCCTGAGAGGTAAGATGGCTGGGCATCGTGTGTTTGTACTTGCGTATAATTGTTTGTACAGATGAACGAAGCACCTTCAGGTATCTAGAAATTGCACCCAAGGACAAACCAAACTTTTGCAAGTCCAAAATTCTCTTCCTGGTATCTTGGGTGATTTCTTTAGACTGTTATGCTGTTACACACAGAAGCAGTGTTTTTCTGGTGTGCAATAAAATATATCCACAAATGTTGCCAATAAACCAGAACAATAGAATTAATCAGAAGCTTCCAAAGACATGACATCATATGGGCTGCCCCAAATTATTTAAAGGCATAGTAATCCTTTGTGTATGTAAACCTTTGACTTTGCAGAAAGCGATAAAAATGCCTTTAACAATTCACGGTCTCTCTCTCTCTCATTATTCTGGCATTTGGCAAATCTAAATAATTTTGGTTCCTAATTGACCTAAATGTGTAAGGTTTATTCTGATTTCACGTCAGATAGTGAGAAAAACATGCATATGTGTCTTTTTATATAGTGTATGTAAACTATGTATGTACTGGTTTCAACTGTGTATATATCCTATAGGTAAATCAAAAGTAAACTAATGGTCCACAGTTACAATATGCTGCACCTTGAAGCCATTGATATGCAAAACATTCTAAATTATCTACGTATAACATTTGAACCAATTCTAATATTTATTCATTACTAGAATCACTTATAAAAATAGGAAGGGTTTTTAGTTCATAGAGCTCCATCTAGTAATATGTAGGAATTTATTAGAAGTAGAACCCAATTATTTTATTTTCCATTGATCAGTCATAGGTAACGGTGCATGGCAGTAGGAGAATACAGATGCTTTATATAGCAGACATTGTATGAAAATGTAATGACCGAGGCAATTGTTCCAAGCATGTCTTAATATCCTGTGAGTTCGTTCCATTCACAAAATACAGGCAGGTATATGTATTCTGTTGTCGTAGCTTACAGGAAAGCAGAGGGGAATTTGAATAGGAGCTTAACTTTAGAATGTTATTTAGATAAATCACCTTCTAATGCGTCTTTCTTTGGTGAAAGAAAAAAATTTGGGATATATGTAATGACAGCTAAAAACAAGTGAGAATTTTTTTTTATTCTTTACAGGAATGCTTGAAGTCCTGGTTTTCAGATGCGTGATAGATTACTTGGTCATCCGATGTATTTATTCACTTTAGTAAAATATACAGCTCTGCCGAAAGTGTTTCTGAAACAGACAAAATCTCTTTATTCCCTGAAATCACTACATAAATCAACAAAAACATACTCACCAGAAATCATTCAGTTTGGTACAACAGCTGCTAAGACAGAAAAAGTTTTAATGGAAAATTCGGCATATAGTAAGTGGCATACAGGCCGACTGGAGAGACTGACAAAGCCCAAGTAGATCAGGAAATTGGTCTTGGTATGTTCTTTTGTAAACTGTACCAATTACTGCATATTGTAGAGAAATAATATTTCCAAAAAAGTCTAGTGATTGTAGGTCTTAGATTAAAAAAAATGGGAAGGGGATGGAACAAAACACCATTTTTAAAGGGGTTTTCTTTCCATGCAGTTTCACAGAGCCACAGCCAGTTTGAGACTCGCACATCATGTTAAAGCTGTGGGCTGGTCTATAATAGTGATTGACATATCATCTCTGCTCTTCCTAGCTATTCCTGTTACAGGAACATGACTCCAAGAGATTTATAAAGTGTGTTATACAAGGCTACAGAGCTCTAGAGAGTGAGAGCCACAGATTTAGTTAAAGGGGTTGTCTCACCACACTGTTTCAGAGCCCAAAGCAGATTCAGATTCATTCATGCTGGTTAGGTTGTGGCTGATTCTATAGTAGTGATTAGCTTATCAGCTCGGCATTCATAACTCTTCTAAAAGCACTGACATGAAAGCAGGAGATGTTATCTATGAGTACAGAGAGCTACAGAGTTCTAGGTAAACAAACAAAAGGAGACTAATTACTTGTTTGAGCTAACACACTGTTCTCAAGCTGCTGGCAGCCTGATATTTCGTTGTCCCTGCTATCAGAGAAGAGGGGAGAACAGGACAGTAACCTAGAGAAACCTGTGTGCACTCAGAGCTGATAAATTCTTATCTCCACAACAAAGTAAAAATAAATAAAAATAACGCCATACATTTGGAAAAAACTCTTCATTTACCATCCTTACATATTTAAAGCTAATCTTTGTAGGGAGGCAACTCCTTTAAGTAAACAAAATCTGTTACAAGAGACTGCAGAGTTGCATTAGACTGCAGGGAGTGACTCACCATGGATGTATTACCTGACTGACTGCAGCTTACAGCAATGCGAGAAAAGAGAGAGCAGGGAGAAGAAGGAAGAAGTAGGGAGAGATGATCGGTAACCAGAAAAACTTCTGTGCTCTAAGAGAAGCTACAGTCTTCTTTATTTTTCTGACCAAAGAAAAATCAACAAAGCAATGTATTTAGTAATAGTCTTCATTTAACTTTCCATACATGTTAAAAGCAAGTCATTGTAGTGAGAAATCAAACATGCATTTTTTAATGCAGTTGATAATTTAGATATTTTTTTTTTACCCAGAAGGAATCCTGGGTCAGAAACAGGAGATCAATCAAATTAAACAAATCTAGGAAAAGTATGGTAACAGAGTCAGAGTCATAAGTCCAAGCCGGACATGAAAAAGGAAAGGCGAATATAAGGGAACAAGTCTAACAGGCAAGTACAAGGGAGAGAAATTGGGTCAAACACAGGTAGGATATAAATCACATAGGAAGCCAGAGGCAGAAACCAAGAAGAGCCTTTTAGGCCATGTTCACACGGCTTATTTCGCAAAGGATTTGCAGCCGTATTTACGGCCGCAAATCCGTTGCGAAATCAGTTACAAACAAGTAACTGGCAGTTTTACATTGCTTTTAATGGGAAATACGTGTCGTTGTTCAGACGACACTTATTTCCGTTCCGGATTGCGGCCGCGGATTGCGGCCGCAATCCGGCCGTAAAAACAATGTGCATGTGAATTATTTCCGGACGCATTCACCACCTATAATGAATGGGGATAGTGAATCTGTCGGGAAATCAGTTCCAAATACGTGCCACACTTAATGGCACTTATTTGAAACTGATTTTCACCTGATTTCAGAACGGATTTACGATCGGCAATCCGACGTAAATACGTTCTGAAATAAGCCGTGTGAACATTGCCTTATACTCAAGTAAGGGTCAGAAAGTGTGGCTGGTTGGTGACATTTTTGCACCACTCCATCATTTGCCTTTTTGTGCAGCAATTAAGGCTTTAGCCACAGTTATACCAAAGGAGCCTTCTTTTAAAATTGTCTATCCTGTATATGTTTTTATGTATACTTTTTTAGTTGTGTAAAAGTGAAGGCGATTTGGGTGGTATGGGTATACCTTTCAATAAGATGGATGAATTAGTAGTTCATCAGAACTGGAACATCAGCACTGATCATTTTTGTTGCTTGAATTAAAGAATTTCCATGATTAATTCTATGCTTCACAAAACAGCCAGAAAAAAATGGTTACTCTGTGTTTGCTGTGTTAACGAATTGAAGCACCTGTCTCCAAGCCTAACTCAATTGTTCTGCTCTCCACAAAGATACACTGTCAAGAATGATATGGAAAACGAGCAGAGAGGTGCTTTGTTGATTAGAACAACACTTGACAGCTCACCCACATCCCGCACATGCCTGACTGTCTCTCATTAAACATCAAGCAAGTTCTTGTACTGCCAACTGTAGCCCCAGATACAAAGCGCTCATGTGTCTATCAAGACAATATTGTCATCAGTCGTTAGCACTTTGTAAGATCATACAAAGCCACAAACACTGGATTCTTTTTTTTTCTGTGAGAAGTTGTAAGTTAATAGGCAAGGTTTGCATTGCCTACTTGTACTTAGGATTAAACGTCACCAAGGCCTTATAAGTCTCAAAATTCTCTTCTTGTGGAGGTCAAATACTCTTTTACTGATTGCTGGGCAGAACATAGCTCAGGGCCAAGTCACTTATTCTGGTTGCGCCTTCTGGGATCTGGCTATACTTGGAAACATCTGGTGTATATCATCCTTTTCTACCTCCTCTTAACATATAAAACATCTTAAGTAGAAATACAGTTGACCTATTGCAGTAGGTTGCTATACTCATAGTGTTTTATGGTAATGTGTTCAAAGCCTGGAGGGCAGAGCTCCAGATGGACATAATAAAGAATAAATGTTATGTGTACACCATAGCCATGGACTAGAATCTTAAATGATAACATTAGAGGAATCTAGTTTATAGGAGCAGATAAATTTCTGTGGCTTGACAAAGGATTCACACAGCTTAGCAATCTAGCAGTGGGCCACATTGCTTGTATCTACTGCATTCCCTCCTTTACTCTTAACTACAGAAGATATCCCCCGCTATCTAAATATGAGCAAAGTCTTTACAAGGGTGTAATTAAAAACTTCCACATTATGAATAAATCATATCAAACAAAATAAATTCTTAATTCCTCACTGTTGTCCTGCGGGACAGGAGGGATGTTTTACTCCTCAATATCCTACTTAGGCCTACCCACCTAAAATAATAATAAGAGCAATTAATTAATTACTAGAACTCTTCCAACCAAGCAGGTGGGCACATATGCAGAGTTTTCTCAGTTCTCTTCAATGGGAGGTCTCAATACAGCCGAGCGGATAATGAACATAGAGAACCGTGCAGGCACAGACACCTCTCCCCTTCTCTGCAACTAGCAAGGATCTTGCTACAACACAGAAGTTTAAAGATAAGAATATGTTTTTAATTTTTGACAGCTATATTTTATGTTAAGTGATGTCTTGTGTTCTTTTTCTGATATACACATTATTACACAAGCATTGAGTATGTCCCTGGCATTTGTTTAAAGTCATTGTGGATGTCCCCGGCCATTTTATATTTTTAATGTGTGTGGGTGGGATGAGGCTGTGCACCCAGGTGTGCAGTGGTTTGGCTGATGTTAGGGCCTACTGGTAGTCAGCTGGGATTTGTAATGTTCTAGTGGGGAAATAACCACATAGACAGCAGCTTCGAGTCTTGGGAAGTTTTACTCACTTTTATTTCTGGGAGAACAGTTCACCCTGACAGTATGTACATCTCAGTACATTACACTCTTTTTATTCTATACACTGTTCACAATTGTTCCCTTAGCAATTGCCTTGCAACCAAATCCATTCTGCCTGCACCCTACACTGTCCAAGCCTAGCGGTGGGGTCTAGAGAAGTACTGCTAGGAATGCCTGTGTCTAGGGACTAACTTTGTAGGACTATGGTTTCTCTCACACACTTCTCCTGAACTCTCTGAGCTTGCCCGAACGGAATGGTATGTTTGTCGGTTTCTCAGTTGGTGTGAACTTTTAGAAACCGTCTGAAAACTAACATACAACGCTCCCCTATAGACGTTAATAGAAAATCCATTCAGCAGTCCCCACTGAACGGAATTTCCACCGGACAGTTTTTGACACCACCAGCATTCCCAAAAAATTGAAACATTTTCATTTTTCCGCCCGGTTTTTGGGCAGGACATGAACAAGTGGGTACGAAGGGGGAGGGCTTTAATCTGCAGACCACAGTCAACAACCGTCCCCCTACATGCCCCCCCAAAACAGACAAAATACCAGTCGGAAATTCCAACCGGTATTTGATCTTTGCCGTGGGAACGCACCATCTGTCTTTCTTGCTCTGCCTGTCTGTTCTCCACCTTTACTTCGGTGGTTTCTCTGTTATTGCCTCTCCTGCTCCTGCTGCACTGCCGGCAAGTATGTCCACATGACACTCAGCCTAGTAGGTAATTACTTAACAGAAACACTAATTTACTGAGTCTTCAGCTTCCCAGGATTCCCTGGTAACTCTCCCCCTCTATTAGCTGCAGGCCCCACATGATGTTTGGCACTTGAAGCACTAGTACCCTGAATAACAGTAATTAGTTATCATCATTAAAACATAACTACAATGATCAATTTACACATCATAATAACATGAGACCATAGGCAGGGTGGTTGCAGACCATTTTATATGTAAAGCCATGGAGGAAATGGGGTGCTCTCTGGCTTTCTTGTGTTACTGATACATGGGGAAGAGGGGGGAGAGCTGGCCATTTTATGTTTAAATTTATGGATAATGCTATGCCTTGGGGTTTATGTTCTCAATTATTACATCATATAATAGAGCTTTGTCTTTTCATTCTTGCAGCTACTTTTATTGCTTTTGTTTTTTTCCACATTTTTTTAAACTATTTTTTAATCCCTTTAAAGGATAACTATTTAACACTTTTTTTTACACTCAGTAATGTATTATCATACTCTTGTAAGCTAATACATTAGACTCTGTGTCATCATGACACAGGCAACAGTCAGGGCAGCACACAGTGTGCCCTAACTGCAGGCTTCCCATACAGACAGTCATGGAGCTACTCTAGGTCCCTTGGGCTGACTGTGCATACATTCCCCGGGTTCCATCGGGTCACTGGGAGTCTTGATCACCTGATGGAGCAGGGAAATCCCCTCTGATTATGCCGCAGTCACAGCTCCCTAACATTTACAGAGACTATTCTAGGAGCAGAGCTGTTAACTACAGCTCCGTTCCGAGTACAGTTACAGCTCTGGAAACCACAAAGCCTCTTTGTCTGAAGTGACGCCTTTAGGCGTCGCTGAGACAGATGACTTTTACTATCCTCTGTCAAAAGTCGGCAGGCGGTTGTTGAAGGGTTAAATATTCAAACATATGGGCCTCATTTATAAAAACTGTCTAATGGTTAAACGGTCTTTGTTACCCATAGCAACCAATCAGAGCTCAGCTTTCATTTTTCTAGGGAAGTTAAAAAAAAACTATAGCTGAACTCTGATTGGTTGATATGAGCAACAAAGAGTCTGATTGTTAGTTTAAAAAAAAATGAGATCCATTGTCAATGCAACTGAACATTCAATTTTACAATTTTAATTGTCCTTGTGTCATATATATAATATATATATATATATATATATATATATATATATATATATATATATAAAATATATATATACATATATATATATATATATATATATACATACAGTATATATATATATATATATATATATATATATATATATAATATATATATATATATATATATATATATATATATATATGTAGCAAAGCTAAACATGACAGATGATGCACCATGATATCATGGCACAGAATGTCATCTCAACTTATGCAATGCTTTTCAATGGCTTTTGTTTCAAGATAAGAGCAGATAACATGAAAGACCTGATAAAGTGGTCAAGTTAATCTCTGCTACATCATATGCTAATGAGAGGCCAAGTGTCTGCTCAGTAGGAAGTGTCCAAGTTTCCTATCTGTAAACCCTTCCCAATCTAACTCCTTTGCTCTTAAATGACAGCTCTAGCAGTTTCCTATGTGATAGTTTGATATGGATTTTACAAGATAAAATTCTAAGGGAGACACGTATGATTTTTGCCGCCCAGATGCCAATTTTATTGCGTGCATTAGTAGCGTAGAATGCACCTGAATCTATGAACCTGTTCTACTGTGGGTCACAAATTTAGCACTTTCTAGCTACAAAGCAACAATTCAGGCTCAGGTAAATCACTTTTAAATTGGTCTACCTGTTCCAGCAGTAATGCACCTGGATTTGTCGTCCTCCAGTCATAAATGTGAAGAATCATACGGTTGTGGAGCGACGCCTCCAGCACGCCCCTGATCTCAGGCACATTACAAAGTGCCGCTGGTGCTTTATAATGCGCCTAATTTTGGAGTGCACCTTCTCATACATCGAGCGCACAGGGCTGCACCAGATTTTGGGCTGAAAGTACACCAGAATATTGATGCAGCCCTGTATATACATGTCGCCCTAAGTGGTTTATTAATAAAATGTCATGTATTTTATAAAATACGTATTTACCTTATATGCCTTCCACCATAGAACATCTAGACAGTACTCTGCCATGTTGATACTCTTTTGAGCCTGTATTTCCAATTCCATTACTTCAGTCTTCCGTATCTAACAGCTATACAGAATATTACTGCTTTTTGTTTTTAATATAATCACTTAAGTGCAATGGGAATACTCTGTATAAAATTGACGCAGAGTGAAACCACTCCAAACAAACAATTTCACTTTTTCATTGTGTAATTTTTAAAATCAATGATCTGCTATGTAAATCTAGACTCTGGAAGAAGAGGCAACATTTCTTTGGGGCA
Source organism: Phyllomedusa bahiana (assembly GCA_025379985.1). NCBI lineage: Eukaryota > Metazoa > Chordata > Amphibia > Anura > Hylidae > Phyllomedusa > Phyllomedusa bahiana. The sequence continues at coordinate 33,697 of JAODAL010011733.1, forward strand.
TTGCTGTATTCCACAGTGTGTACAGCTGATGCACAATCGATAATGATGAAGTGCAATAATGTAGTAGACCAGGGCTATGCAGCAAATTGTTCCCATAGTGTAGCTATCAACTTACTGGACCTTAAATACAGATGCAAATTACAGTTTATAGGATGTAGTAAGATTTTCAATCCCATATAGAAATATTATCATTAAAAGCAGGAATGCATGTAGGATTTATTAATTCTTATAATTAAATTAACCAGTCGTTTGAAAACCATTTGCTATGATAAAATTGTAACATTAATAAATGCTAGGCCAGGCTGCAGCTCTGAATGCATAATGGCTTTCAGTAGTTGTCATGTGACCCTGAAACCTATATGCGTGCGATAGACCACATGCAGTGCATTATTCAAGTGTAACCCATGTCATGATGTGCATGTATCTTTAAACTTGTTAAAAGGAGATTGTAGTAAAAGAGTAGCAGGGCAGGTCTGCTTTATAGGGCATCTTGTAGATGCTTCTAAAAGGCAGATGGAGCTACAACCTAGATAGACCCATCCTCCTTGCCTCTAGGGAGATGGGTCTAGTGAAAAGTTGGATAGTTCTGAAGTGTCTGTCAGGACTCATGGATAAAAGTTTGTGAGAAAAAGGTTTGTAGGACCTTAAATGTAGGTCTGGACTTAAAGGGGTTGTCTCACTACAAGGATTGCTTTGTAAGTTAAAGATCTTGCAAAAACAAGTCACTTTGCAATATGTGTCCAATAACAGTGTCCTACCTATTCTGATATCCCCTCTTGTATGGGCTGCATCAGCTCCTCAAGTCACTATAGCTACAGACCTGTTTAATCTATCCTGATTGCCTGCTAGCACTGGTTGCTATAGCTACAGACCTGGCTTCTACTGCAGCCTAGTAGAAGCTAATAAACACGCCCCTAAATTCAAAGTGAAACAAAGAAAACAGGACTGAGGCAAGATGAAAAGATGTAGTGAGACAACCCCTTTAATAGCTTCTGACTTAGCCCACTGCTATCCTGCAACTGGAGAAATCAGATCTGTACAGTGCGGATGGGATGACAGAGCAATGAGGACTGACCAGCTCTTTTATTGCTGCACCGATTCCGCAGTAAGAATGGTGACATTCTTGTTTGGCTGCTTTCAATAAAGATGACTGTAAGTTCGGAAAGTTACTTCTCTGTCTTCAGCCTTATTGCACATCAGATCAAGGACACCCCAAATTAGATCATGCAGTGAAATAATTATCCTGGATGTGCCCTGGGGGACTTCTACTCCTACCATCATCCCACAATGACAACACCATCACTACGTTAGTCCTGGTAGTGAGAGAGATTGGTAGAGATGACCACCAATACTATGATCAGATCTATACAGAAATACTAGAACTCCCTTCCACTTCCAGGCTCCTCTCCGGGTTGTTACATACGCAAGGCATATCTGCAAGACATCTTCACCAACAGTTTGACTAGCAGATATACACAAAAATACTCAAGTATAGAAATATGTCTCAGTATTTTACCCTTCATCTTCAAATTCAAAATTCTAGTTTATCTTTTGGCTGTCGATAAACACGTAACCGCAACTGGTGAGAGGCACAACATTGCTGAGCAACAACTAAGAGTAAAAATGAATGTAAATTCTGGAGTTCTGCAATAGCCCTAAATCAAAAACTACTGCTGAAGTTAGGCTTATTCAGTCTCCACGTCCCAGACTATCAGACTATAGGAGATGAAACCAAGACTAACCGACCTAATAGATAAAAAATAATAATTAAAATAGTCTAATAAAGACAATATTGGAGCATAGGAACATAGGAGATGCTATCAAGACTGACAGACCTAATAGAAAAAAAAAATAAAAATTCTGGAGAGACATGTATGAACGGAGCTGCGCCAGAAGACAGCCCGACATCAGGCGCAGCCCCGTTCGCAATAGTTTTAAACCAGCTGCATGCCAATATCAGGCGTATTTATATATGCAGAAAAATTGGCGTCTAAGCGCCAAAATTCATACATGTCGCCCCTAATGTCTAATAAGGACAAGCCCTTTTAATTCTCCCTATTAAGATATATCAATGTAGTAAAAAGCAGTCTCCTGCTTTCCTCTCATTAGCAGGAATGATAGCTGAAAACAAAGCGAAGTAATGGCTTTAGCTAACATTTCTGCATGCAGGCTCGGACTGGAACGCCAGAGAACGGTGAATCTCCTCGGGGCCCGGCCGCGCATCCTGTCACTGAACGCCCGGGATCTGCGTCCCAAGCGCTCAGAGATAGGGCCCGGGAGTCGGGGACTAATGTCCCCGACTCCCGGGGATGCACGGTGTCAGCAGAGCACAGCGCCACTAGCGATGCGCTACGCAGATCTCCCTGGCAGGTTGAAGGCGTTAGGCCTTCAGTCTGCCAGGCGCTGGCCCCTACTGTTGATGTAGGCGGCGCGGTGACGGAGCGGAGCCAGGTAAGTGGCTGTTTGTTTGTTGTTGTTTTTATTTTTAACAACCTAAAGAGGCCCTGGCTAATGAAAGGGGGCCCTGACTGTCTAGGGGGGCCCTGACTAATGAAAGGGGGCCCTGACTGTCTAGGGGGGCCCTGACTAATGAAAGGGGGCCTGACTGTCTAAGGGGGCCCTGACTAATGAAAGGGGGCCCTGACAGTCTACGGGGGGCCCTGACTAATGAAAGGGGGCCATGACTGTCTAAGGGGGCCCTGACTAATGAAAGGGGGCCCTGACTAATTAAAGGGGGCCCTGACTGTCTTAGGGGGCCCTGACTAATGAAAGGGCGCCCTGACTGTCTAAGGGGAGCCTGGCTAATAAAAGGGGGCCCTGACTGTCCAAGGGGGCCCTGACTCATGAACGGGGGCCTGACTGTCTAAGGGTGCCCTGACTAATCACTGGGGGCATTACTGTCTAAGGTGGCCCTGACTGTCTAAGGGGGCCCTGACTAATGAACGGGGGCCCTGACTAATGAAATGGGGCCCTGACTGTCTAAGAGGGCCCTGGCCAATGAAATGGTGCCCTGACTGTCGAAGGGGGCCCTGGCTAATGAAAGGGGGCCCTGACTGATTAAGGGGACCCTGACTAATTAAAGGGGGCCCTGACTACCTACAGGGGGCACTGACTTCCTAAGGGGGTCCTGACTGCCTACAGGAGGCCCTGACTAATTAAAGGTGGCCCTGGCTAATGCAAGGGGGCCCTGGATACCTACAGGGGGCCCTGACTACCTACAGGGTGCCCTGGATAATGAAAGGGGGCCCTGACTACCTACAGGGGGCCCTGACTGTTTAAGGGTGTACCTGACTACCGAAAAGCTAAAGTGGACCCTGACTTCCTGCACACTCGCGAAAGGGGGGGGGCTGACTTCCTGCACACTAGCTAAAGGAGGCCCCTAACTACCTGTATACTACCTGAAGGAGGCCGCTAACTGCCTGTATACTACCTAAAGGAGGCCTTAACTGCCTGTATACTACTTAGAGGAGGCCGTAACTGCCTGTATACTACCTAAAGGGGGCCCCTAATTGCTTGCAGCCTATATAAAGGGGACCCTAACTACCTGCAGCTTACCTAACTGGGGGAAACCACCTACCTACAGCCTAACTAACTGGAACTCACCAACACCTACGTACAGCCTACCTAACTGGGGTCCACCAACCTAACTGTAGCCTATCAACTTGCCTAACTGGGGCCTGCTTATCTACTTGGGGGCTATTTACCTACCCACCCATGGCTAGGTACCCACCAACCTACTTGGGGCTGGCCTACCAACTTATCCAGCGGGGGGTCTACCTACCTAAATAGGGCCTATCTAGTTACCTGGGGCCTTTCCCATATGCCTAGTACCTGGTAATATAATTGAGAGGGAAGCAGCCCATAGTTGTAGCATTATATCCAGGGGCTTATTCTTCTCCCCACTCTCCAACCCCTTAGGATAATAGGCCTCTAGGTTATGGCTTGTACCTTCTCTCCCACCCCTGGGTAGTTTGTACAGAGGTGGGAATTGGTGAAGAGATGCTGGAAAATTGAGTAATCTAAGATATTTGTGTGTAATTTCTGCAAGGATGAGTTGTGGCTGGGACAAGTCATCATGGCGGTGTGGAACGGATGCAGAAAAAAAAGGAATAAGAATGACTCATGAGAGAACAGAACAACTCATCAGATAAGACGTCTCCGGTGAGTCCCTGATTTCAGGGGTTATTTTACTTCTATATTGTATCAGTGCTGTATTCACTTTAATGTGATGTGACCTGAGCTGGTGTCTGACCACTATGTGGTCTCTATATGGTGGTGTTGTAGGTTATATCTGAGCTGGTGTCTGATCACTATGTGGTCTCTATATGGCGGTGTTGTAGGTTATACCTGAGCTGGTGTCTGACCTCTATGTGGTCTCTATATGGTGGTGTTGTAGGTTATATCTGTGTGGGTATAGAGGCAGCATACATGTGTCCCTGATTGTAAGAGTGAGAGAAAACCTCACCCTGTGATAGGAGTTACACTTTTACTTTCTTGCTGGTGTTTATTTTAGAAGGTGGTGAGGTGCGTGACCAAGGGAAACGTGGAGGGGATATTGTATGTGGGTGGAGGGGGATATGGATGGAGCTACTTAGCCATGTGTCTATGATATGTTAGACTGACAAATGTGTGACTAACTTGATATTGTACTACACAATACAGTTCTGTTTTGCACACTGTATTATGTGGTAAAATAGGCGTATTTATGTCCGAGAGGCCAGTAATTTTTTCATGTACAGTAGGGTGGGCCCCAGACTCCCCAGTCCGACACTGACTGCATGACTAGCATGTCATGCTATATTTGCCCTGCACTGGCCTTCTATGGCTTTCCTCAGTGATAACAACAGATTGATAAGAGTTTCTGAAGTGGGTTCTATGGCGATCAGCTGATTGACGGTCCTGCTTCATTTTAATATGGGTGATCTTCATAAGACAACCCCTTTCTTTACTTGTTTAAGTTTAAGTGACACTTTGAGATCACCCTATTGTCAAAGCACACTATTGTCAAAGCACTGTCCTAACAAGTAAGTATAGTAAAGTGGACCACTTCTATAACAGAACAATATATTTTATTTCTAAAATAATTTCCATTTTGGGTTAAAAAACATAATCTTAATTCTAACTGGCGAGATTCTAAAAAATCAATTCTAACTCAGCTTTTGCTAGTGTTAGACTTTTAGAAAACCTGGCACCAGTGGAGGATTATTCAGAATTATTCCACAAAATCAGCAAATGCTCAAGTAAAATCTGTCGCTAAAGCTGACCAAGCAATTGCCTAGAGAGATTTAAGGGCTGTAAAGCCAGAGGTTTACACTGACTGACACCCCGTCTGCATACATAGCAGAAGTTTTATTTTTTCATTTCCTAATGCATTGCTAGAGTACCAGCCTTACATCTTATTTACCCTATGGTATTGTTCTTTGGATCCCACCTGTACATTGTAAGTAGTCCCCGGCGCCCCCGCTATCCACCGTCGCCGATCGTTAGGGTCCTAAGCCGCTACCAGTCGCTAAGCTATCGGCTTAGGACCTTGGCGATGGCAGTGATGGCTGGACTAACTGTATGTGCGTCCGCCGGACGCACATACAGTTAGATCAGTGTTTCTCAACTCCAGTCCTCAGGACCCACCAACAGGTCATGTTTTCTGGATTCCCTTAGCATTGCACAGGTGATTTCATTATGCTGCACAGTTGAGAAACACTGAGTTAGATGCTTTGGCGGAGCAGAGAGCTCCTCAGAGTACTAGGGAGCCGCAGGCAGGATGCGGCTCTGTGCGCGCCGGAGTGCACAGCCCAGGCGGCGTGCGCGTCACCCACGTGCCGTGCGCGGCCTGGTAGACGTTCACGCCACTGAAGAAAAAGACCGGGAGCAGCGACAGCGGCAGGGAGCGGGTCAGTAAAGTGATGTCAGTTTATTACTTTTAATTCACCCTATTCATCTGGGGCCTATAATCAATTAAATAAATATGCAGGGGGAAGCTATTCTCTACTTCTATATGTGCAGGGGACTATTATCTACTACTATATGTGCAGGGGACTATTATCTAATTCTATATGTGCAGGGGGCTATTATCTACTTCTATATGTGCAGGGGACTATTATCTACTTCTATATGTGCAGGGGGGCTATTATCTACTTCTATATGTGCAGGGTGGCTATTATCTACTTATATATTGCAGGGGGCTATTATCTACTTATATATGTGCAGGGAGCTATTATCTACTTCTATATGTGCAGGGGAGAGCTATTATCTACTTTTATATGTGCAAGGGAGAGCTACACTCACTGGCCACTTTATTAGGTACACCTGTCCAACTGCTCGTTAACACTTAATTTCTAATCAGAGCCAATCACCATGGCGGAAACTAAGTGCATTTAGGCATGTAGACATGGTCAAGACAATCTCCTGCAGTTCAATCCGAGCATCAGTATGGGGAAGAAAGGGTGATTTGAGTGCCTTTGAACGTGGCATGGTTGTTGGTGCCAAAAGGGCTGGTCTGAGTATTTCAGAAACTGCTGATCTCCTGGGATTTTCCACGCACAACCATCTCTAGGGTTTACAGAGAATGGTCCCAAAAGAAAAAACATCATTTGGCGGCAGTCCTGTGGGCGGAAATGCCTTTTTTGATGCCAGAGGTCAAAGGAGAATGGGCAGACTGGTTCGAGCTGATAGAAAGGCAACAGTGACTCAAATACCCACCCGTTACAACCAAGGAAGGCAAAAGAGCATCTCTGAACGCACAGTACGGCGAACTTTGAGGCAGATGGGGCTACAGCAGCAGAAGACCACAAACCCGGGTGCCACTCCTTTCAGCTAAGAACAGGAAACTGAGGCTCCAATTTGCCCAAGCTCAAACGAAATTGGACAGTAGAAGATTGGAAAAACGTTGCCTGGTCTGATGAGTCTCGATTTCTGCTGCGACATTTTGGATGGTAGGGTCAGAATTTGGCGTCAACAACATGAAAGCCATGGATCCATCCTGCTTGTATCAACGGTTCAGGCTGGTGATGGTGGTGTCATGGTGTGGGTGAATATTTTCTTGGCACTCTTCTTTGGGCCCCTTGTACCAATTGAGCATCGTTGCAACACCTTGTGGGAAACTATGCCACGAAGAATTGAGGCAGTTCTGAAGGCAAAAGGGGGTCCAACCCGTTACTAGCATGGTGTACCTAATAAAGTGGCCGGTGAGTGTATAATTTACCTATATATATGCTGTAAGGCCTATGAGCTACCTATTTATATGTGCTGGGGGACATATATCCTACCCATATGTGTGCTGGGGGACCTATAACCTGCCTATATACCTACAAGGGGACCTATAAAATACCTATATAACCCCGGGGGACCCGTAAAACCCGCCCATATACCCCGCTGGGGGATCCATAACCTGCCTATATACCTGCTGGGGGACATGTAAACTAAAACACCTACCTACTGGAGACATATAAAGTACATATCCACCTACTGGGGGACGTATAACTTACTGGGGACCCTATTACCTTCACTGGGGAACAAAATTTACTGCGGTTTTGAAGTCGCTAACATTTGTTAAGCCGGTTGTTAAGGCCTCAAGACAAGTCAGTTTGATAAGAGTTAGCAATCGACTCCGCGGACTCCAGTCGGTTGTTAAGCCGGTTGTTAAGGCCTCAAGTCGATTGATAAGACCTTAGCAATCGACTCCGGGGACTAATTGTAAGCAGGACAAGGAAGCGGCACGGACAGAATGTGGGAAGTCTGATGTTTTGAAAGCAAGGAATTTTCTCTAAATGACTGCAGATAAAATTCTAAAAAAGGGTCTGTTTCTATGTAGCCAAATCACAAAAGTATAGAGAATCTCTGCTGTGTTTCCAGAAAACACTGAAATAAGAAGAAAATCTAATATTATTTTGCTTTATAATGACCTACAAATAAATGTTTACTGTTTTGACTGAAATGCAAATTTCATGCAAATTACTATTACCTCCTATAAGGATTGATAAAACTAACCAAAAAGGGGAATTTTTGGTTGGTTCTTCCTGTTTGTGTTTTTTTTTTTCTGCAAAATTGAAAACTGGTAATTAGAACTCCCAAACGGGAAAGTATTGTCTTGCTGAATCAGAAATGATAATACAATAAAGCCAGAATAAGCCATGCAAATAGAATAACCTACATATATCTAGAAACTCATATTCTTGTGAGATTATTCACAAAGTTGCTCATTTTTTATTTCTAATCTATTAAAGCAATAAAAAGAAACTGCCCACAAAAGGTGTGCATACCCTTAAAGGAGATTTCCCATCTTGCAGTGACTGATATTTTAGCTCAGCTATTTCTAGCTGCACCTGTTAGAGGGACATAGGTGAAAAGTCAATGACAGTTGGTCATAACTTTTTTATTTTTCCATCTACATAGACATCTGAGGGCTTGTTTTTTTGGGACAAAATTTATTTTTTAATGGTGCCATTGGTCGTACTATATAATGTACAGAGAACAAAAAGTGGGGTGAAATGTGAGAAAAAACGTACTTGCTCGATTTTTGTCAAAGGGAGGAATGGTTCTCATTCATTAAAACGCTATAGCTGGAATCTCTGGCTCCAATCACTGTTGTTAGCAGTAGGACAGGTATCAGCTGTAACAATCAGCCTACGGAGTGGACTCAGCATATGAGCCTGCTCCATAGCTCCTTACTGGCATGATGATGTATTCATACAGCACATGTTGGTAAGGGGTTAACAGCAGGGTTATGAGGCTACAGAGCTCTAAAGAGTTTAAGTTTTTTCTGTAACAAAGATAAACAAGCTGCTGATAAGATACTGCAGGGAGTGACAATTCCATCCAGGGCTGCTAGGGCAGAGAGAGGTAGTTGGTCACTAGAGAAACTTAAATAAACAAGCATAAGATTAGAACAGGTCTAAGGCTATGTCTCACCGGCAAAGCAATGCGATCGTATTTTCGGCACTTTTAGGATTTTAAAAGCGCCCAAAATATGATCGTTCATGTAACCCCATAGACTACAATAGAAAAAAATGACTTGTAGTCTCCACAGGTTGTTTTTTCTACGATCGTCTTTCAGTGCCGGCATATTATACAACATGTTGTATAATATGCTGGTGCTTTTAGTTTTTTCGCCGTCTTCCCATAGAATTCAATTGTATGGGTGACGTAAAAAAACCCAGAGCCGACCGTGTTTTTTGCGCAAAATGTGACAAAAACCGCGGTCCTGCATCAGAAAAAAGATTTTGGACGTTTTTTGTCCAATGCAGTGTAGACCTAGATTAACTCTGAAATAAAGCAAAAACAGAACAGAAATGTATTTGGTTATAGTCTTTATTTTTTATAACATGTTTAAAGCTAATGAATGCGGTAAGAATGCCTCTATAAGGGGAATCGTGTGCATTGCTTACCACCTAATCATCTATGTGTGTCTATCTATCTGTCTGAGAGTCAGATTTTTTTCTTAGTGGCAAAGCTATTCTTTGTATAATATATAAAACATTTAAAGAATGTAATGAATCTGTTCTCTTCTTCCTATTGACTCTTTTGTAGAGTAGGTGATGGCTCATGTTGTATTTGCTGCAACCAGAGGAGCAGAAAACTGTATCTAAAGTATCTGACAATTTCCTTTTATTAATTTTTTCCTGTTTTTGTCACGTCTAATAGACAAGAAGAAAGTGACTATTGCTCAGTTGGTGTCTGGGTGTTTAGACTGAGACGAGAGGGCATTAATTGGTTCTCCATTTGAACAGGGAAATTGAGGCTGAGCAACTTAATAAAAGTTAATGTGCTGTGCTACTAACCTAAGAACCATATTAATGAGCTAAAGTATACCTCCAGTTATAAGCAACTTCCATAAATCAATAGCACTTGAAGATAGTAATTGAAGATAATAAACTTTGCAATATGTATTAGATTTAAAAAAGTGCCTCTTTCTTCTCTTATCGGGTTTCTCTCCTCCTTCCCCTGCTTCCTGCCCTCATTACTCACTCTATATCCCCTGATAAATTCTGTACACAAAAAGCACCGGGTGGAAGATTTTTAACTTCACTGAGATGTCCCAACTTCCTTCTAGAAAATAGTTTTTCTAGAATGTCACAGACAACAATTTATGTACCTTGCTTTGTCATACTGTAATGATATGTACCTTGGAATAAAGTTCCACAAGATAACTATTTTATTTAAAGCACACTAGAATAACATTGATCAAGTAGGTGTATTATCAATTTCAATGACAAGAAATAGTAAAATGTATTAATGTATTAAGATGTATTACTACCGTTTTACTGAAAATCAGGCACAATTTTCTCTATGGGCAGTCCACTTTACTACACAGAATATCCAATGGTAACACTATCTAGTGTGTATAGACTGTATTGTCATTTACAGCAAAAAGTAAGTAGGCAATATGTTTTCACAGTTTAGTATAGTCTTTATTAGTGATCAGCGAGCACAAAAAAATTAGAGTTCGGGCTGAACCCCAAATTTTTAGCAATTCGGACCGAACTCTGAACCCCATTAAAGTCATTGGGAGATTATGTTCAAGTTCATTTTCATACTAACACAGGTGAGGAGAAGCCACAATTATCTTCCATAAGAGTAGAATGGATATGTGGAACAACTTAGTGAAAACAATTTGGCTGTAAGAGTCACAGAAAAAAATTCACAGGCAAAAATAATTCATTCCTTTCAATGGCTAACTGAAAAGATTAGAAAAGCGTAGCTATAGGAGGTGCAGCGATAGCAGCTGCTATGGGCCCCTTTAACACATAAGAAGACACCGGTATTGTATATGGGACATGGTAACTGGCAGGAGTCCCTTATCACTTTTTGCATCAAGTCCCAAGAACATGCCATATACAGTATGTGGTGGCAGCAAGAACATTCCAACGGGGAACATGGAGGTTCAGCTGGCAGGGCCATAGTTATAGGGGGTGCAGTGGTAGCCAGGGCTGCCATCAGTCATCTATTAACCGTTTCAGGGCCCATGTAGCTAAATCCAATAGGTCCCCACCCATTACTACTTCCTATTTTTAAAATATCACTGGATCCCTTTTTGATTTGGACCCCTGACAAGAGTACTGCCCTTTTGGCATCCGTGCCAGTTACCATGTGCCATTTCCAATACCGGTATCTTCTTATATGTCAAAGGGGCTTTTGGGACACCTGAGGATGCAGGGCCCCGTAGGGGCTGCTACTGGCAGGGGTGCCAACAGGGCAGTACGGGTAGTACTCTTGTCATGGGCCCTAATCAAAAAGGGACCTACAAATATATTAAAGACATAGGAAGTAGTAATGGGTGGGGGCCCCATTTGTTTTGGCTCTATGGGGCCTGAAACGGTTAATAGATGATTACTGCAGACTGATTAATGACTGATGTTAATAGATGACTGATGGAATGTGTATTTCACATTGTCAAGAAGATGTGCTACAGCTTACTAGTTGGTGACTAGTAAGATCCACGCTTGATTGTTTTTGGCAAATGTCAAACGATCCACATTCTCGGGGGAAAGACGGATACGTCTGTCAGTTATCACTCCACCAGCTGTGCTGAAGGTGCGTTCTGAGATAACGCTGGCTGCTGGGCAGGCTAAAATTTGTATGGCGTATCGAGCAAGCTCCGGCCATTCATCCATTTTGGACACCCAGAATTTGAACGAGTCCAGATCAAGTCCAAAAACATCAGTGTTGAGCCGCAGGTAGTCATGGACCATGCTGCCCTGCCTTGCAGGCATTGGTGAGGTGGTAAAAACCGAGTTAAAAATGTTAACCAGTGCGCTTCTGCCACACTGCCTGCTGCTGCGGCTACTTGCCATTCTACTGCTGTCACATTGCTGACGTTGTTCCACCATGACATTAGAATGTGAAGAAGATGCAACAGATGTCTCGAGTTGGTCAGTGAGCACTGTCTCAAATTCCTGCCTTCTACTGTTAATTTGTGTGGGTGGAAGGAAAGTGCTCACTTTTGATTTGTAACGTGGATATAAGAGGGTGGCCACTCAGTAACCGCTGTTCGTTTTGATTGCCTTGATGCGTGGGTCATGTTGTAGGTAATGTAGCATCCAAGTATTCATGTGTGAGATGCTGCCAGGATCTCCCAAGCCTTGGGGTCGAGGGGCTCTAACCAGATCTTCCTCTTCTTCTTCCTTCTCCTCCTCCTGAAATCTGTGCCAACCTCTTACCATCGAAGGGTAATCGGTAACGGTGGTGTCCACCCCTGCCTCATCATCCTCCTCCACTTCTTCATCCTGACCGTCACTAGAGGCCTGGCTAACGTCATTCCCTCTACTCTGTGAGCTGAACTGCCATCCTGCACCCGCCCTGGACCTCGAACCACTGCCTAAAAAAGACCGATAAAATTGGGAAACAGTTGGGCCTTCTACATACGACGGCGAATAAGGCTCTGTGTCCGCCTCATCATCATCCATCACTGCCGACACTTGCTGCCGCAGAGAGTCTAATGCTTGTTCCAGTAAAAATATGACAACAATGGTCATGCTGACAATGTCATCGTCCTGACTGACCATTTTGGTTGTGTCTTCAAAACTGTCAAGAATGTTGCCGAGATCCTTCACCTGCCTGCACTCACTATGGCTCGACACCCCGAGGTTAGCAAGACTGCTCGTCAGGCCATTTGACACTTCATACTGCATAATGGCATTACGCTGCTGCCACAATCGCTGGAGCATGTGGAGGGTGGAATTCCAGCATGTTGCCACATCAACAATGAGATAGTTGGAGGGGAGGCCTAGGTCGTGCCGAAGTAGGGTGCGAACGCCAGAAGTGTGAGCTAAGACCTCGAGCCTTCTTCAGCAGACAGTTAAGACCCGGTAGTGCTTGAGAAATTTCTGCACAACCAGGTTCAGGACGTGTGCCTGGCAAGGGATGTGCATAAGTCTACCGATCCTAAGGGCGGCAAGGAGATTTCCCCATTGTCGCACACCACATTGCCTGGCGCCAGGTTCTTAGCACCCAGCCACTGGTCGGTCTGAGTGGGCAGAGCCGTCCACAACTCTTGATCTGTATGTTGACGGTCTCCAAGACACATTAATTTCAGAACGGCCTGGTTTCTCTTGGCACGTGATGATACCCGTCAAAGTTGGGGATCTGGACTCTGCTCCATTCCAGCAGTATGGAAGAGTGTCCACCGAGACCCATCACCAGAGGCACTGTCATCCACCCAACTCAACCAGTGAGCATTCAGTGAGATGTAACGCCTTGACCGTGAACTTTTCTGCAATGTGGTGGGCCAGGGCACGGACAGCTTAGTTGCCAAATAAATGAATGCTTGGCATTTGATATTGGGGGCATGCCAGGGCCATGACGTGGTGGAACCCATCTGTGTCCACCAGGCAGAAAGGACACATTTCCAAGGCCAACAGCCTGGCAATGCCTACATTCAGGCTTTTGGCTTTGGGATGGCTGGGGTGAAAGCGTTTCTTCTGCTCCCACACCTGGTACACAGAAGGCTGGCTGGTGGACTGGCTGCTGTATGGCGTGCAGGTCAGACTGGTGGAAGGGGAAGGTGTAGACTGTGTTGCTGGTGGTGGGAATCGGCCGACAGTGTCTGGGACTGGGGATGGTGCTTGTTCATGCTGCTCTGGCACATCGGCAGCAGAGGAATGCATGGGCTTGGAAGTGGCGGGGGCAGAAGATGTCACAGTGTTTTGGAAGCCCAGAACCTGTGTGTCCTGGACCTCTTTGACGGTGAAAACCTAGTAGTAGTGTTCCCGCTGCCACCACTGACCATGGCTGGCAGATTAATGTCAGCAGACTTGTGCGACTGCCCTCTCCCTTTCTGAGGCCGGACCCACGCTGACACTACCCCATCATCCTTCTCCTCCACTGATGATGTGCCAATTGCTGCTCAAAAGACCGCGCTGGATCCGCAATGTCATCATCATCATGACTTCCTCTTCCTGACAGTCATCCTGAAGCTGCGGGCTAGAAGCCACAGGCACTGTGAGGCATTGCTGACAGCTCGGGATTTCTACCGATGGACCAGCTCCCTTCTCCTCCTCTGAGGGCATCAGCAATTGGGCGTCAGAGCAGACTAAATCATCCTCTTTGGCCTCTTGATCTTTTGAAATGCCTTCTGACCCCAACCGCATTGTGTCATCAAAGAGTTCTTAGGAATATGGATTATCTAGAGCGGTCTATTTATTAGGTGACATTTGGCCTTCAGGTTGGACTGATGATGATGATGACATTTGTGCCCTTGACTGAGAGGAAGAGGAGGTAAAACTACTGGATGAAGAGTGTGTGTTAACCACTGAAGAATGGATTGGCTCAGATTTTTTGTGAGACTTTGGATTAGTATCTTTTGGGCCCCCGTTTATCAGGAAGTACCAGGGCGTTATAGTCAAGGTTCCGGGGCCGTCCCTTTTGGGACCATGTCCTCATATTGTTTGACAGGCAGTGTGTAGCATAGGGAGTAATAGGGTTATTTTGGCCCCCACACCTTTTAGATTTGTATTTATTTGTTTAGTGTAAGCCTTTTTTCATTTGGATCTTATGGATTCTTGCTAGTCCATATTTTACATGACCATTAAAGGTTAATTTTTACGTCATTTTTCCAGTGATTTGTTTCATGTATGCCCAGCTTTAAATGTCTAGAGATACATAAAAAAATTAGGACTTGGACCTACATCCTAGAACTCACCAGCCTACATGAAACTCTACTTTGTATAGGTTTGACATTTATTTGAATTCTAATTTTGCATTTGTAAAATGTGTTGAAAACCTTGTATTTAGTGGCTGTAAACTGAAGACAGCATTGAATGTGATTAGTCAGTAGTCATGTTGTGTCAGCAGGATAAACTATTCCCAGACCATCCTATCAATAATGGGTATGTCTACCAGTCTAATGAATGGTCTGTACATCTAAATCCACATTGCTCAAAGTTCAGTGATCACAGCATAACGGAACCCAACATATTATGGAAATGTATGTTTATTTTTACAAACCATTGGTACAATTTTGATTTTCTATGGACAAGGAAAAAGAAATTTAATTTTTGTTCCTATTGTGCACAAAAGTTCAGTGTGATAAGATAACATTTACTCAGAAAGTACATTTTGCCCTCTGCCATACTCTGTAATAGGACAATGGAAAAGAACACTGCATACTTCTCAAAAACCTTCTCACGTCTCTTACAATTTCTATTCTTTCTGCTAAGAAGGATGAGTGGTCTCCATAGCAGCATTTTAAATACAGCAATATGCAGAAAGAGCAGGTAAGGTATTCTCCTAAATATTATCATTTCCCATACATACAAGCCACACAGTGAACATAGAGGTAGTCTACGATATACTAAACAGTCTTTATCAAAACTAAGCAAACATCTAAGGAATACAAATGTGACACAATAATTGCAGAAATATAGTGACTGAATACAATTCCGTAAGAGTATACTTACACAATATACAATATATTTCTACTTTATCAGCAGACAAAGCCATGAGACACACTCAAAATGTACCTATCAATTTTCGGAGGTGAGAATATTTAAATTAATTGAAACATTGTTTGTAGCATTAAATTAAGAAGTTGTTCTAGTTGCATTTTCTAATTTATTTACATTGGAATTTAGTATTTAAGAACTTTTATGCCAGGTTTCATTTTTACAGCCTGAATACAATTATTAATACTACCTGAATTCTCCTGTTGAGAAACAAACCTAAAGGTCTGATGGATACAGGTCCCATTCCTGTGACAGGTGCGTATACCCATATAGTCCCTCAAGCTCCATGCTTCCATGTGAAACGGCCACTGGTTGTAGCATCCAGGTAGAGACTGAAGCAGCCAAACTCGTTGTGTTTTGCTGCTTCCATAACTCCCATAGAAGTTAATGGGAGTTACAGAACTAGCGTGGAATAGCAAATGACCCATTGTGAAGACAAGAACAGATCCCAGAGGTGGGACCTGAATCTTTTGAACATTAATGGCTTGAGGCTATACCAAAAATGTTTCAGGTGGTAATAAACCTTTAAAGTGAACTTCTACCATTTAATACCATGCTGTTTTTAGGTTAAATTTTTTGTGCTGATTAATTTCTTAATGCATCCTAATAACATGCTGAGCTTTATTTTACTCATGCAATGATGTAATTCCCCTATATAGACATAAAATGAAGTACTAAAATTTTGTCTGCCTGCTGCCACCATTTATTGTTTACTGTTTTATCACTGAGTTCAAGGTGTAATCACTTGTAATGTACTTATTAACTGCCTTAGTGGTGGCTGTGAGCACCCAGGATTTTCTAATTTAATTCAATGGTCATGCATTGAATTTTTAGCATGCATTGAATTTTTTTCAGAGAGAAGAAATCCAAATAGTAATTAATAGTGCACAGTTAATTTAAGGTTTTACTATAGCAACAGAAATAACAAGATATAATTTGACTTTTTAAAGGGAAATGGTTACATTGAATATGCAAACTGTAATGCCAGTAGCACTGTATAGAATTAGAGGAGCTGAACAGATTGTATAGATTTCTAAAAAAAATAAATAAATTTAACTTGCCTTTTATTTATTTACATCCCTATTCGTTCCTGGCTTAAGAGTCCAGTGGGTGGTCCTGATCACTGACCGACACCTATCTCTGCATGCACACTAATGTGGGGAAAGTTGTGAGTCATTGAGTGAGCCTGCCCACTGCACTCCAGAATGAGCAGAGATTAAAATGAATACATTACAAGTTACACTGGTTCTTTTCCCCCACAAAACTATGTACTAATTAACTCAGCTCATTCTGCTTTAAGATATGCTTCCAGTATATTGGGTAGCATTTTCAAGATGACAAATTTAACTTTTCCAGTAAGGTAACTATACAACTATACTTATCAACCTTCCCAATTCTTCCTAGAAATCTATATGTAAAGGGGAATGGATTTATATCAAATTGTGCCCCAAAAGTGAACGTTCCTGGAACGTTGGGGGTGTTCCTGGGTGGAGTTCCAGAATTGGGAGACAAAAGGTTGCCAAGTATGTATTAAACCCTTATCACATTGACTTTAATGATTTTCATAGGTGGTATTTTAGTGCCTTGCTAATGCATTTGAAACTGGATCTTCATTATACAGATCACTGTATTTGCTATTTAGGGACCACACAAGAAACATGTGTTGCTGAAGTATCAACTTAATGTTTTTACAGTCAGCTAACAATATTGCTGTAGAATTCACAAGCGTGTACACAAGTAAAGTAAGCATCCAAAATTGCTGTTACTTGTAATGATTTTGAAAACCTAGAATATGGATAATGGCGCTATTAAATTAGTGCATTAAATATCACATTTCATACACTGTAAATGCTTTTTTTATTTTCCCCATTTTGTTTGGAAGAAAATTTAAAATGATTTTTTTTTGCATGTGGGGTTTAATTTCGGCCTTGAGGTAACCGACCTCTAATTGCTATAATACAGTATGTGCAAATCTGTGCACAAACTGCCTAGCTGTCAGTTTTGAAGTTGCCAAGCTCTAATTATTCGGCAGGCTAATGAACCCCAAAGTTTTTATGGAGAGGGGGTTTGGTGTTTTTTTTAAAAGGGGAATTACCAAATTTTTCTCGCAGGGTTTTTTTCCAGCTTGCTTTTTTTATTATTGGAGTGACAGAATGTCGACATATGAACATAAGCCCTTAATTACAGACTTCATATTGAAAACAGTCACATTTTTTTTTTCTGAGTTCAACAACATTTAAAATCATTAATTAACGATACAAACTAATATTACAGTTCAGTAGTTTGCTATACAAGCCTCTGCTTCATGGAGAAAGGGAAAAAAAATTTTCCCTTTAAAAGGAAACCTCAATTTAAACAGTAAAGGAAATAATTAGTTTTTGAGGCGATTCCCATTGGCTTCGGGGTTTTTTCGATAGTCGATAGTCGGCCGCTATGAAAAGGTTTTTTTCGATAGTAAAGCATCGATTATGAGAAAAATTTTTCCCCCTTTTTAAAGTTTTGGGGAGAGCAACAACCCCTTTCATTATTACCCCCAAAAAAAGGCTGGAGAAGCTAAAATTAACATCCACAAAAAGTCAAATGGAAAAAGCCCTTTCTTTCTTAGGCAAACAATTTTAGGTTATAAAAGTCACAAAAAAAAAAGTAAACAGACCTTTTAAATTCCCCTGTCTTGTCCCACAGCCTGACCTTAACCCTGCATCACCCAAAAAATTTAAAAAAGGGGACAAAGGCATTTATGATTTGAACCATAATGTTTACTTAAAAGGGGACTTTGGGAATTTCCTGCCCTGGAAAAAAAAAGCATGACCCAAAAACCCTGCATGCCCCCACATTTAAAAAGTCCCCGGGAAAAAAGGAGTCTTTAAAACCCCATTTTAGTTTCACGGGAAACATTGACTAAAACCTGTCCGGGGCCCAACAGCATGACCCAAAAAACCTGCATGACCCCCACTTTTAAAAAAGTGCCGCAAAAAAGGAGTCTTTAAACCCAAAAAAATTTTGTTGAATGGACTTTGGGATTTATACCTTTTCCTGGGCCACAGCATGACCCCCAAAACCCTCCCATGACCCCCAACATTTAAAAAAGGGAGGGAAAAAAAAAGGAGTCTTTCAACACCCTTTTTTAGTTTCATTTGGAATTGGCCCTATCCCTTTTCTGGGCCACGCAGCCCGGGCCCGGGTTCAGTGGGTGCGGGGGAAAAGCCCAAAGGCGGGGGCGTCCGTCATCTTTTTTAACACGCGGGTTTTAAAAATGCCCTGATGCCGCCAGAAACGAAAACTGTCGTCCCTTGAAGCAGAGTGCCGGGAAGGGAAGGTGTGGAACTCCAGCCTTCCATCGTACACAGAAAATACCTGGGTGGGCGCTTGCCCCCGTATGAGTGTGGCCCAATTGGCTTCATTTGGGAATTTCTGGGGGTTTAACGCTCCGGTTACCCCCAGGTCCCCTTTTTTCTTGGCATTCTTTTTCTCTTTTTAAACTCAAGTCGCTGGGGGAAAAATGGTCTCGGGTATTTTGTTCTCTGTTTGTGCTCCATACTCCATGTTCTCTGAATAACCTACATCGGGTTTAAAGTTTTCCTGTCCCTCCCTTGTAAAATTCAGGGGAAATTTTTTTTTAAACAGCTATTTTTTTTACATGAAATTTTTTTAAAGTACTTTAATTTAGAAAAAAAACTTTTTTAAAAATTGGGAAAGAATCCCCCCCATGTCTTTTGTTTCTTTTTTCTTTTGTTTTAAAATTGGGTTGTCTCAATACGGGGAAATTGATAGCTATGTTAAAGATCTTGAAAAAACAAGTCATTTTGAAATATGTGTCCTTTAAACGGGTCCCCCTCCCATTCCTGTTTCTGACAGACCATCCCCCTTTGGGGCCACTCTTGAAAATTGTGCGGGAACAAATGTCTGTTGGGGTTTAAAACAACATTTTTTGAATTTTGGACCTGTTAATAGCTGCTGTCACAGCAAAATCCCCCAAAAAAATTAAAAGAGACCCTTGGCCACTTTGGTCAATTTTTGAAGAACAAATGTTGTTAGAAAAACTTTTTTTTTAATAATAGGGTCTGTAGTATTGTGCATTTCAAACCCAGCAGGGCCCCAAAAAATTAAAAAAAGGGACTCTCACCCCATTTGTTAAAAATTTTTTTGAGGGAAAAATCCCCACTTAGAAGCCACTTTTTCTTTTCCAAAGGGCCCTTTAATTATAGCTTTTATTTCACAGAAACCCATGCCCCCAAAAAAATTATAAAAAAAGTTTTTCCCTAAAGGCCACTTTTAAAAAAATGTGAGGGAAAAAAATGCCACTTAGAAGTCCCTTTTTTTCCAAAAGGCCCCTTAAATTATTGCTGTATTTTACAGAAACCAGGGACCTCAAAACCTTTTGACAATGGGGAAAACTTCTTAAGTTTAAAGTGAGTAAAGGGAAATACGGTGTTGTCATAAAACCCTTGCTGTCTTTTACAGTCCCCCTCACAGAAAAACCACCCAAAATAAATTGTTGGGAAAAAAATTTAAAAAATTTGCAGTAAGAAATGATCTTAAAAAAAAAAGGGTTTTCAAGGAGGACCATTTCTTTTGGGAAAAGGGGAATTGTAAACGTAGACGGAACTAATGGGGTGACCTCGGCAATTGGGGCCAAACATAATAGAGATCCAGGGCCTGTTCATTTTGTGAAAGTAAAAACGACCCACATTTTTGGGGGAAAGCGGATGCGTTTTTCTTGTAATGATTCCAGCTGGCTAAAGGTTTTCCGCTCAGATAGGAACGCGGGGTTGCTGGGCAGGACAAAAACCTCTATGGCGGAAAGGCCAGTCGGGCCTTTCGTCCATTTTGGATACCCAGAAGTTTTATTGGGCCCGGGGAAAAACATGCAAAAACATGGGTTTGTTGAGACGCAGATAGTCGTGAAACCATGATCTTAAGCTGATCTCTGTGTGTTGGTGTGTCCCCTGCATTGAAATGGGGGTTTGGTGAGGGGGTAAACAAAGATTCCCAAAGAGGTAAACCCATTAGGCTTCTGCCACCTTGCCTGCTGCTGCCGCTACCCCTTTACTTGGAAACTCTAGGGCTGTCACGTCGCTGATGTTTTTCCCCCGTAAATTTTGGGGGGAACGTAAAGGCAGGGCGAAACAGATTTTCCCCAGTTGATCAATAGCAAGGTCCCCAATTTCCTGCTTTTTTAAATCTCTTTTTGGGTGGGTGGAAGGAAAGTGTTTCATTTTTTTTTTTTGTACGGGGATAAGGGGGGTTTGGCCACCAGAAAAGGTTTTTTCCTTTTGGGGGCCTTAATGCGGGATCATGTTGGAGGAAAGGGGGCATCCAAGCATCATGGGAGAGATGGAGCCTTGATTTCCAACCCTTTGGGGGTCGGGGGGGGCATAGCAAACTGATCTTCCTATCTTCCCCCCTCCCTTTTCAAAGTCGCCCCCAAACCTTTTTCCCAAGGGCCCAAGGGACGTCGGGTAAATGGTGTCTGGGGAATCCCTCTCACCCTCCTCCCCGCTGCCTGGGGAAACAGCTTCAACCCCCAGCCCTGGCTTGCCTGAGATGATGCCCCCTGAGGAGCTGATGCGCCCCCGGGCACTAGCTCTGGCCCCGAACCACGGGCCAAATGAAGACCGATGAAAATTGTGAAACTGTGGGGGGCCTTGGGGTTTTGAGGAGAAAAAGGGGTTTCCTTTGCCCGGCATCTGTGTCCGTCTCCTCCCCCAAACGCTGCCGGGCCCCTGTTGTTTCAGAGTGCCCAAACCGATCGTTCCAGAATTTAGATCCCCAACAATGCCCATGCTGAAAAGGGCATTGTCCGCACTGACCATTTTGGTGGCTTTTTTCAAAACTGGAAAGGGGATGGTGCAGAGCTCTTTACCTGCCTTCCACTCCGGTGGTTCAACACCCGAGGTCCGTACCGCTGCTTGTAGGCCCTGTTTTCACTTGTACTGGTAATGGGGATTTGGGCTGCTGCCCCAATCGTGGAGCATGTGGGGGTGGGGGGGAAATTCCCGCGTGTTTGCCCGTCAAAAATAGACGGTTTACGGGGGGGGGGCCGAGGGTGACGTGCAACGCAAACCAGGCGGGTTTAAGCAGGGGTGCCCAACGGCGGGGAAGGGGCGAACTCAGCCTCGAGCCTTCTTTAGCAGGCAGTTCCAGGACCCGGGGGAGCTCTTTAGAAATTTTTGGACGACAAAGGGTTTTGACAAAGTGCCAGGCAAGGGATGTGTCCAGCCTAACCCATCTTAAGGGGGGGCCAGCAGATTTTGCCCGTTATCGGGACACCACCCTTTCCGGCACAAGGTTCTTGTCAAACCCCGCCAGCGCCGGTTTTTCGTTTTCTTAGAGCCGTCCAAGCTCCTGACCCTGTGTGTGGGAACCCGGGCTCCAAGGGGGAAATTTAATTTTAAAAACGGCCTGGTGTCCTTTTGGGCCCCGTGATGCCACCCGGGACCTTGGGGAAAGAGCCCTGCCCCATCCCCGCAGTTTTGAAAAACGTTTCGCCGGGGCCGAGAGCCCCCTCCCCCCCCCCCCCCCAGAGACATCCCCCAGCTCCAAACCCCGTGAAACTGTCACTGAGATATTGCGGCCTTGGCCGTGCTTTCTAGTCCCCTGTGTCGGTGGGGGAGAGTGGACTTTTCCGGACACGATGCAGGGGAAAAGGCTTGGAAAAATTTTTGAGACAGTGGCTGGCCAGGGCAAAGGGACGGCTTTTCTGGGAAAGGGAAAAGCCTGCCCCGGCAAACTGGTATTGGGGCGGCAAAAGGGGCCCCTGACGTGGCGGAACCCCTCTGTGTCCAAACCCGACGGAAAAAGGGAACATTTTTCCCAAAGGCCCCAAAAACCTGGCAATGCCGAAAATTCAGGCTTTTGGGTTTTTTGGGGGGTTTGGGTTTAAAATGTTTTTCTGTTCCCACCCTTTGGAAAAAAGAAGGGGGGGCTTCTAGACTGGCGCCCGTACGGCGTTGGGAGGTCGTTTAAACTGGCGGAAAGGGGAAGGGGTAGGTTTGGGGCCTGGTGGGGCTGGTGGTACTCGGGCAGACGGTTGGGGTGAAGCGGAGGCGATCCCTGGGTAGGGCTTGAGAGACTTTGGGGAGCCCGGGGGAACGGGTTGGTGGTGGCGGAGGAAGGGGGAGGGGAGACAGAGGGGGTTTTGGACAAATGGGTTTGGGGGCCCCGGGGTCGGTTTTGGCCTTTTTTTTTGGGCCCAAATGTTCCCTCCATTTAAACCATGCATTCGCTGATTTTTGACTAGGAAAATGTTGGTGGTGGTTAAAACCCCTTTAAAGGGTTTTGCCTTTTTATTTTGCGTTTACGGCAAAGGGGGCATATTAACATCGTGGGTCGAATTCCCGAGGCTTGCTCAAAGAAGGCCCAGGCTTGAGAGGTCCTGGGCCTTTTTGAGGCGATAAGCGGGGCAGGGTTTTTCGCTGACCGTGGTGGCGGTTTTTTCAGCGGGGCTTCTGCGGGCCCCCTTCCCTTTTTTTTGGGGGACCCGTATTGAACTACCCCATCGTCTTCCTCCTCGTCCTGATGAAGCGCTCGAAAACAAAAAATTTTCGGAAAAAAGGGCCAGGAGGAACCGCAAAGTTTGTCATCATCATTTTTTAAACATCAACCAGGTGACTTGGGGCGTCCCGACTTTCGCATCCCGAAGCTGGGGCTACAAGGGAAGGGGGACTTTCAAGGCGTTTTTCCCAACCCACCGGATTTTTTTCCCAAATTTAACCCGGGTTCCCTTCCCCCTCCTCTGGTGGCATCAGTAATGGGCGTCAGAGGGAGACTAATCATCCTCTTGATTTTTTTAACATGCCTTTTGACCCCAACCGCATTTTGTCATCAAAAAGGTCTTCAGAAATGGATTATCCACAGTGGTGGGTTCACGAGTTGACTTTTGGGGTGTTCAGTTGGACGGATGGGGGGGGGGTGCTGGGTGACGGAAATTTTTTGGGCCCTTGGGCTGGGGGGACGAGGAGGTAAAATGCTAGATGCAGGTTTGCATTTAACCCCCTGAAGGAACAGATTGGCGACGATGTTCGTTACTTAGATTCACAGGGCCCGACCCAGCGATGAACCCGGCCTGACGGTTTCCCGCCCAAATGACGATCGCTTTGGGAAGGGGGGTTTTTCCCCCGCACTGGAAGGGGGCACCTTCCTATTTTACCTCCTAAAGTGTACCCCCCTCTTTGCTCGTTTTCACTGCATTTTTGCCCCCATGTCCAGAAATATAAAAAATTTGGGAAAGGGATGGGAAAAGTTTTTTGGGGGAAAATCTCTTATTAAAAAAAAAACGGCCCAAAAAAAAGCTTTTTCAAACCCCCTAAACAAAACAAAATTGCGGATTAAAATTTAAAAAACAAGGTGTTATTTTAAAAATGGGGTTTGGGGAAAATTCCAAAAAACACGGGATCTGTTATGTTTTGGTATAATAAATGGTATTTTTTGAAACCCTTTTAATTCACCTGTGGTGAATTAGAAAATTTTGTTTTAAAATTTACGTAGATGCTGTGTCAAAAGAACAGTACTGGGTGCGCAAAAGTCTAAAAAAAAACGTAATGTTATGTTTTTTATATAATAAACGGGTTTTTTTTTTTCCTTTTTTAAATTTACCTTTTGGGTTTAATATAGAATTTCTGTTTTAAGATTTAGTAGATTTCTGCGTCAAGAAAAAGTACTGGGGTCGCAAAAGGGCAAAAAAAAACGTAATTTTTATGTTTTGATATAATAAAAATGTATTTTTTTCCCCCTTTTTAATTCACCCGTGGTGAATATGAATTGCTGTTTTTTTAAAATTTAAGTAGATGCTGCGGGCAATGAACAGTACTGGGTGCGCCCAAAAATCAAAAAAAACGTTTAATGTTTTGTTTTGATTAATAAAATGTATTTTTTTTTTCACCTTTTTAATTCACGGGGTGGTGAATTTTAGAATTGTGTTTTAAAATTTTTCGGTTAAAATGCTCGTTAATGGGAAAATATGGGTGCGCAAAAGTCAAAAAAAAACGTAAAAATGTTTTTGTTTTGTATAATTTAAAAAGTATTTTTTTAAACCCTTTTAAATTTAACCCTGTGGTGAATATAGAATTTCCCGTTTTAAGATTTAAGTAAAAGGGTGCGTTTAATGAACGTTCTGGGTGCGCAAAAATCAAAAAACCCCCCCTAACTGTGATGTTTTCGTACGATACACGGTTTTTTTTTGGCAACAAACAAAACCCGGGCTGGGGTGCTGGAATACAAGATTGCTGGATTGTAAAATTTTAAATTTCAAGGTTGAAATATAAACAGTCACAGGGTAATGGCAAAAATTTAACCCCCTATCTGAAATGTTTACTGTTTAAAAAAGTGGAGTTTTTCAGCTAAAAAGAGGGGCCTGCAGTTACTTGAAATGAGTTTATCCAATTTAAGTTCAGAAAGCCCAATATCCAGGAAAAAACTTCAATAGCAAATGTTAAAAAAAAAAGATATTTTCCCCTACAATAAACTACACTAAGTCTTGGTGAACTTTTCCAATTTCTTTATAGATAGAGTTGTCTGTGTTGGCCCGCGGGGGCCCCCCCCCCCCTCCCTCCGCCCTGGGCTTTACCCCCGGTAGATGGGTGCTTTTAAAAATTCCTTTTAGTAAAATACATAAAAACTTCAAATTCCCAATTTAACTAAATTGGGAAAGGGTCCCCAGCTAATAGAGAGGTTTCTCTGGGGCGAAAAAAATAGACTAATTTTGTTGCGCTGGGGGTGGCCACAGGCAGAAACGCAAGTCCCTTTTCCCCATGGGGGAAGGGAGAGACCCCTGAGGCTGAAACAGGAAACGTGTTCTATGTAAACGAGGGGTAAAGTGATTTTTCCAGCCAACGCAAACCCTTCCCCAAAACCCAGTCATGAGTCCCACACATTCAAACCTTTCTCTATTCTATAATATGAAATTTTCTGGCCGGCCCCAAAAATTACCCGGAAACGCCGAAAAAGGCGCGAAACTTAATAGATGATGTCAAAATTTAAACCCCTTAAAAAATCGAATTGATTGGGGAAAAAATTTGATCCCCCATAAAAACCTTGGGCCCTTTTTAACTTTGTCGATAAAATCGCCTAACACTAGAAATAATGATTTGATCCCCGGTGATTTTGTTTTAAATTTGCCCCCTGACAAAGACCCGAACAGTCTTTTAATTTTAAGGGGAAATTCAAACCCCCCTCGTAAAATTTTCTATGGGGTTGAGGTTTTTGGGGATGGCTAGGCCCCTCCCTGCCTTTTAAAGTGCGATTTTTTTGCCACTCCCTTTTTTTCCTTGGGTGTAAAGTTTTTTGGGGGGGTTTTTTGCTGGAAAGACCCCTAAGACCCAATTTTTAAAGTCCTGGGAGAAAGGGGGGGGGTTGCACTCATGTTTTTACAGTACAAAAATCCAATCCCTTCCCCCCATTATTCGGTGAAATTTGGGCCTGTGCCCCTAGTAGAGAAAAACCCCCAAAACAATGGGTTTTCCAAACCCCCATGCTTGCAGGGGAGGACAGTGTTCTTTTGGGGGCATTTGGGGGCATTTTCCCTTCCCCCCAAACATGGCAATTGGGGTTAAAACCCAAAAAGCTACTTTTTTTTTTCATTGATCACAGCACCCTTTTTCCTAATCACTACAGAATCATCCAAAATGTTCATTGGCAAACCCTTTAGATGGGCCGAATTTTCCACAGGGGAACTTCCGGGGGGGGGGGGCAGGGGGGGGAATTTTTGGGGGGGGGGGGGCCCCTGCAGGATTTTTTAAAACCCTTACGGGTTGTAATGTGTTTCCAAAGGTTTTCTTGGGGACTGTGGCCCCAGCTGCCTTTTAGACCATTAACAAGTACCCCTGTGTTGTTTTAGGCTGATCTAAACATTTCCCCCATGATCGAGGATACCCCACAAGGTGTTTTTTTGCATGGTGCCCCAGTTTGAAAGTCGAAAGGGCAGTCTTTTTTTATTTCTTCCATTTTCTTTCCATTGCACCAACAGTTTTCTACTTCTCACCCCGCATTTACTTATGGTTTTATAGCCCATTCCAGCTTTGTGCAGGTCTTCAATCTTGTCCCTGACATCCTTAGAAAGCTCTTTGGTCTTTCCCATGTTTTAGAGGTTAGAGTCTGAGTCTGTGGATAGGAGTCTTTTATAAAGGTGACTATTTAAGACAGCTGTCTTTAATGCAGGTAAGAAGTTGATTAGGAGCATCTAACTGGTCTGTAGGAGCCAGAACTCTTAATGGTTGATAGGGGATCAAATGCTTATTTCTCTCAGCAAAATGCATTTATATAATTTATACAATGTGATTTTCATGTCTTTGTCATTGTTCATGTCTTTGTCAGTGGGCAAACTTACAAAATCAGCAAGGGATCAAATAAGTATTCCCTTCACTGTAAGTTATGGTATCTTTATCTCACGACACAACCATCAAAGCATCAAAGTCATATGGTAGGTAATATCAGAATAAAATGGACAGAGATTTTGCAAGCATTACTGCTTTGACTTGATTGTTTATGGAACTATTCTCAGAAAATGACTGACTCTTTGCAGTGCATATACTGTATATTGTTTAAGATGATAAATTTACATCCTAAAAGCGGTTGTCCAACATTCCCCGAAAAGAATAAAAACATACTAACCATTGATCCAGCATTGAAGCTCTGACACATAGTCTGGCTTTTATTTGCCTTCAGTGGACATTTGACTGCTCCAGCTAAGTTGTGGTCTCAGTGGTTAGAAGCCTTTCCATTGCCATCACTGTTTACTAGTCATTCATGAGCGATGATGTCAATGGAATGGCACATGACCACTGAGGTCACTGATGGGCTGCTACGGTCATGCTTGCAGGAAGTAAACAATGACTGCACCAAATGTTGGTGCATTAACATTGATTTGGTTGTGAGTACAAAGGTAAGTATTTTTGTTGGGGCTTTTAAATTAAAAAATTGTGGACTGCGTGGTTATAATATGTTGAAGCATATGTCTATATTATAATCCAAGTTTTTTTTAGTGCTCAATAGAAAAATAAATAATTAAAAAAAAGTAAATCTACTTTCTAAACACTCTTGGTTAATAAATACCCTAAGATTTTGTGTAAACAGCTACTGTGTTGACCCATGTGTCTCCGTGGTTACAGACTACAAATGAAGCAGTATAGTCTGACCCTTCATTAATGTTTTACTTTATCTGTTCCCTGTCTCTAAGAACCTATTAAATATATATACACTACTCACAAAAAGTTTGGGATATTTGGCTTTCGGTTGAAATTACAGGATGAACATAAAATTTCTTGAATTTGTTTTAAATGAACTAAATGAGACTATCTCTTAACTTTAGAGTGCATATGTCTCACTTAACACCTAACAGTTGATCAACAGTACCTTGTCATTGCAAGGCTTCAAGCAGGATGCTCTCAGATGGAAGTGGCCACTGATCTTAGAGTGTCACAGAGTGTCATCAGTAGGTTGTAACAAAGATATAGAGAGACTGGAAGAGTCATAGAAAGACAAAGAAGTGGACGTCCTTTGGCTACATCACATACTGATAACGGCTTAATTGTAAACATTGCCCTGCAGAACTGGATGATGAATGCGACACAACTCCAGGCACGTTTATGCGAGATTAGAGGCAACCAAGTGTCACGTCAGACCATTCCTAACCATTTACATCAGTGCGGCCTGTGTGCTAGATGACTAGCAATGGTACCTGACACCACCAGGCACAGGCATCATCATCTTGCATGGACTTGGGAAGATCTATGCTGGACGAGGGACCAGTGGTCCTTAATGCTGTTCAGAGATGAAAGTCGATTCACTCTGAGCAGATATGATGGGTGCCATGCGTCAGCCAAGTCAGGTATTGGTCAGGTATCCTTGCCAGTCATCTTGCATGCGGACCATGCTGATGTAAACGGTTACGAATGGTCTGGCGTGACACTTGGCTGCCTCTCACCCCCCTTAAACATGCCTGGAGTTGTGTGGCATTCATCATTGGGTTCTGCAGGGCATTGTTTACAATGAAGCGGTCATCAGTGTGTAATGTAGCCAAAGGAAGTCCACTTTTTTGCCTTTCTATGACTCTTCCAGTCCTTCTGTATCTCTGTTGCTACCTACTGATGACACTCCAAGCTCAATGGCCACTTCCAACTGAGAGCATTCTTCTCGAAGCTTCGCAATGGTGAGGTAGTGTTGATCAATTGTAAGGTGTTGTCTTGGTCTCATGATATCAAAATGTGAACAGCCTGATGAGGAGGACTGTTTGAATCCCAATTCAAATTGATACCCTACATGTATTGGGCAATTCAGGGATCAACCACTTATTGTGAATTTTGCCATTAAGCTCCTTGTTAGAGATCAGCAAGTTGTGCAAAAAGTACTGAAACACTGAACAGTTGGACATGTGCATTCTAAAGTTATGAGATGGGTTCATATAAAAAAATGTTCAAGAGATTTTATGTTCTTCCTGAAATTTCAACCAAAATACAAATATCCCTATCTTTTTGTAAGTAGTGTATACTAGTAGTTACTGGCATGAATAAAGGGACAGAAGGAAGAAAGATCAGACTATACATGGTTTGCACACTGTAACCATAAGACACAGTGGACAAAGAATGACAGGAGAATTTGATTTAAGAATATTCGCAAAGCTGCTTATTTTTTTATTTGCGATACAGTGGAGCGATATAATAAAAATCGGTTGCAAAGGTAAACATTTAACCCCTTTCCAGCATTTCATATATGGAAGCTGAGCCCACTCTTGAGTCACAGATGACAATTACTATCAGCAGCTGGAAGCAGAGCGCCAGGGTGCAATAGGAAAGTGATGACTCTATACTGTGCTGCAATATACAGTTGAAACCAGAAGTTTACAAAAAAAAAATACATCCACAGGTGTCTCTGATTAACTCAGATGTTGCCAATAAACCTGCAATACCAGAAGCTTACAAATACATGAAGACATCATATGTGCTGTCACAAATTGTTTAAAGGCAAAGTAATCCTAGTGAATTTAAACTTTTGACTGTGCAGAAAGAAATAAAAATGCCTTTAAAAATTCTCTCTCTCATTATTCTAGCATTTGGCAAATATAAATAATTTTGGTAATCCTAATTGCCCTAAAACGGGTAAGGTTTATTCTGGATTCATATCGAATAGTGAGAAAAACATGCAGATGTGTCTTTTTATATAGTGTATGTAAACTTCTGGTTTCAACTGTATTAGTATTGCAGTATATTTTACAAGTGATCACAGTGATCATACTGCTTTGTGGTCGAGAACCCTAAGAAGATTAAAGAAATATAGACATAATTTGTATTGATTTGTCCATAAAAGTCTGATTTATGCAAATATAACCTTATTAATCCCAATTAGTCAATGTTGTAAAGAAAAAAATGCCGGAATTACATTTTTTAGTCGTCTTGCATCCCCCCCAAAAAAAATAAAAATGGATCAAAAAGTCACATGTACTTTGAAATGGTGTCAATCAAAATTACACTTTGCTTTACAAAAATAAGCCCTCACACAGGTCTGTTGATTGCAAAATGAAAGAAGTTATTGGTCAAATTTCTTTTGTAGTTTGGAAGTAATAAAACATAATGAAAACTATATAAATTTGGTGTCTTATGGCTTATATCGCAGAATAAAATGATCATATTATAAATACCACTTGGTAATCTTTAGAAAAACTGAACCCAAAAAATATGGTAATTTTTCTAATTTCATCCCAAAATGAATGTTTTTTTTTTTTACATTTCTCAGCATTTGTCTATGAAAAAATCATTTTAAAAAATTGGCTCTTCAAAGGTGGGGATGAAAAAAATGAATGCACTGCATAAGAGAGGGTTTATGGTAGACGGTTACTTAAAGGGGTTGTCACACTACATTGATTCACCTTACCTCAGTCCTGTTTTCTTGTTTCATTTTGAATTCAGAGGCGTGTTTACTGTCTTCCACTAGGCTGCAATAGAAGCCAGGTCTGTAGCTATAGCAACCAGTGCTGACAGCCTATCATGAGAGATCAAACAGGTCTGTAGCTATAGCAACTTGAGGGGCTGATGCAGCCCATTCAAGAGGGGATATCTAGGAATAAGTAGGGCACTGTTAGGCTATGTTCACACGGCTTAACTGCGGGACGTAATTACGCCCCGCAGTTACGCCGTGTGGCCAGGGGCGGGAGCGGGGGAGCGAGCAGGGGGCCGGCACTTCGCTGGCCCAAAGACAATCACTGCTAGCGGTGCGTATACGCCGCTATAGAGTGACATGTGAATTATCTCCCCCCTCGGCGTATTCGCCGAGCAGGGAGAGGAGACGTAATCCATAGTTCTCTATGAGAACTGTGGATTACCGTAATGAATGGGCCGTTTTCAGCCCGTAATTAGCGCTCTTCGCCGCGTAATTACGGACCGAAATACGGCCCATTTTAAGCCGTGTGAACATAGCCTTAATGGACGTATATTGCAAAGTGACTTGTTTTTGCAAGATCTTTAACTTAAAAATCAATCCTTATAGTGAGACAACCCCTTTAAAGCTAAGGAGGTCATGCCTGTTAGAAAAGTACAATAAGAATGCACAGCACAAGTCAACCTACATTTCCATCCTGTTAAAAGTGCATATTCACTCAACTTTGTGTATGTTATATAAACTTTACTCAATGCTGCACTTTAAAGGTCAAAATATGTAAAACATTTTATGTAAAGCTGAAATTACAGCAATTTGGCCACTTTCCTCTTTATAAATGTTATCCCTTTATGTGAAAGTTTAACACACATACATTTTATTATCACCTAGGCACTCTGCAGAAATTTCCATATAATGTACAGCTGTAAGATGGTCTTTAAGTTACTTCGTTTACTTGTCAGTTTTTTCACTCCCTGTCATTATCTTACATAGTACTTACCTTAATTTCAACTCCGTAACCAGAATACACATAGACTGTGTAACTGCAGTCGAGACCTGTATTATATGGAGTGCTTCTATAAACTGGAGACAGGAGAACGCCCTCAGGAGCTGTAAAATTTTTACTGCAGGGTTCTGTAAGAAAAAGACAGTAGCATACAATCTCATATCTCGTATCCTTTGTAATTTTCTTTTCTCAGTGGTAGCTGAAATGACACACCTTATACGGTCTCATATATAATAATGTAGCAGAAGTGAATCCTTCATTTGTCACAACTCCTCTTTGATTTTCAACAAGGCTACAGATAAGCTTACAAAAGAAGCTTAACTTACTGACAAATAAAATAAGGGCATTACCTCTGTTTTCATTCTGCCAAACGGGGACACCACTGCTGTAGCCACTGACTGGCTGCAGCAGTCAGGTGCCTCTATTTACATCACCTTTCGGAGCTTTCACTTCTGATGGTGATGTAAAGTAGAGGCACATGACTGCTGGTATGATTTGTACAAGCAGTGGACAAGCCTTTTAAATTTTTCTCCTTTTTTATGTCTTAAAAAAGAAAAAGTAAGACATATATAGATCCTATTTAAAGGGGTTTTCTCATTTAAAGGGTTTGTCTCATTACAAAGAATAGCTTTCAGAATGTAGGGAACACTAAATGAAGACGTTTTCCAAAAATATTGCTTTGTTCATATTTTTTGTTAAGGAGTTACAAGTGATTTTATCACCTTCTGAGAGTTTTCTAGTTTCCCAAGTGACCGACCTGTGTACTCTTTCTCCCCTGCTGTTTGTTCTATTTGATAGCAGGGATTGAAGTCATCACACAGGTAGCAGGGGACAGTGAGAGCTTGTGTGTTATCTGATCTTTCAGACAAAAGCCAGTAATTACTGTTTACATTAGCTCAACAGCTTCTCCTGTCCTGGTAGAAGGTAATTTAGCTAATCTAGACTAATAAACAAAATAAACAGAGAAGTCTGAATACACAGAGCTCATATGCTAATTACAGACAGCTTGACCAGGAAGTGGCAGAGCAAAGCAGCATTATTTCATTCTTGCATCCTATGAAACTTTGAGATGAGACAACCCCTTTAAAGAATATATGTATTTTATTAGGGAGTTCTAAATTAAAGGCAGTCAGTATGGAGACTCACACTGCCTATGGTTCAACAAATAGCGACGGATACCCTAATCATAACTAGCTGCTGCATTTCAGATAAAATATAGTTTAAATGATATCTGATGCCGATGGTGAAGTTTCTGCTGATAGCTAAGCCTCTGGATGCAATGAAATTAGTGGCTGCCATGGCCCCCAAGGTCTCCAATTGCCCTGTCAACTACTTGGCACTCAATGAGAATTGTTATACCAGATACTCCAGGTGAGTCTCACCTGTATAAAACAGTCAGCACCTACCACATATGGAATGAACTTAGCTTCTGAGCCCAAACCATATTGTCCCTGTGCGGACCAATGTGTGATATTTGTTATTAGGGTTAGTGGACATCCGTATTTAGGTTGACCCTTCCTCATGGGCAGTTTTATGCACAAGCAGTTTCCTCTTATCCTCTTATTATACATTATGCAATTTCAGAAAAGCAAGAGAAAACCAAGCTGCCGGTCCAACAGGCCTCCTGTACATAGAAGAATGGTGACAGGGCAAAACAAATGCATGGCTTTACTTAATTAGCAAGTGGGTTGTCATAAAAAAGTGCTAGAAGATGCTTTAACTAGAACAGCGCACTATATCACCTACATGTACACACATTTTATCGAATAGGCAAAAGAATACTTAGGTGTTGTACATTGGGTCAACATTTTCATAATCACCTGGTGCTGGCATAGTCGTGGTCACAGTTGTTGTAAT
The DNA here is from genome assembly GCA_025379985.1 of Phyllomedusa bahiana. Taxonomy (NCBI): domain Eukaryota; kingdom Metazoa; phylum Chordata; class Amphibia; order Anura; family Hylidae; genus Phyllomedusa; species Phyllomedusa bahiana. Next base: position 66,859 of record JAODAL010011733.1, read on the forward strand.
AATTGTGCTGGTGGTAGTTTCTTCTTCCTCTTCAGTCAATGTAACTGGAGATGGTGGTATGTCGGGCATCGTTTTATTTGCATCCTTTCTTTCTACTGTAAACCTGTTGGTGCTTTCAGTTGCCCCAGATATGCCAATGTTATCTTGTATGGTGGAAGAAAAGGGAGAATGAGCAATTGGTGAAGGTCCCATGTGGCTTAAGCCTTGTTGCGATGAATAAAAAACTTTAGTCTTCTCCGTTTGCAGTGCAACATGAGAATCCAAAGTTGGCAGTGGATGCAGGACTGGGGCTGATGATACAGTTTCCTGTGTTTCTCTTTCGTTTCCAGTGACAATAGAAATGGTGTCCATTACCATTGTAGATGGGCTAAGAGGAATTGTAGGTGTAGAAGAATCATCATGAGACGTTGGTAAATGGTCTGCATGTGGCAGATTAACCCTTGTTTTGAGTGCAGTCAATCTGTCCTTCAAATCACTATCATCCTGTTTGGTTCTGGGAAAATAAGATGGTAGATGCTGAAAGTCTTTTTTCATGATACTCTCATGAAGAATTCCTTCTAAAAGTGGGTGGTGGTTCAACAATGTCATAGTAGGTGCTGTTGTGATGAAAGGCACCTCTCCTTCTAGATCCTCTGTTAGGGTGGTGGACGTTGCATCTTGCTTTAAATCCCATCTTCCAGTTGGTTTATTGCTGATTTCATTTGTTACTGCAGAAATGGAACCTAGGTAAAAGAAGGGAAAATAATTAGTGATAAGAGTAGCAAAAATCTCTTCTAAAATAAAATGAAAATGTATATCTTCTGTGGTAACAAAAAAATTATATGAAAATTTAATTTGTTCCATGTAAGTCAAACCGTACATAGATACTAGGATGTAAACCCACATGTAGAACACATGCAAATCTAAAAAGCTCATGTTGTCCAAAAATTTAAACAGCCAACAAAAGGGAAAAATGAAGAAGTGTCGCCTAATGCATAAGAATTACCTAGGGGAAGATGATGCTTGCTTCCCCATGATAATATTAATACAGGCAGTCCTTAAGTTACACCGTTCCGACTTACATATGTTCCCTAATTACAAACGTAGACTTGCTGGCACTTGTAGTTCCATGTTCCACAGCAGATAGTAGCTGTGGAACAACAAGTTCTAGCATGCCACAGCAGCACATGAGTTGAAATCTTCTTACCAGGGTCACAGACAGCAAAACAAATGTAAGAACCCTTCCCTGCATTATACAAAACTAAAAAAAAAAAAAAAACCTTTTTGCTGGAGTTACATTTAATAAATATACCAGTTCCAACTTACATACAAATTCAACTTAAGAACACACCTACAGTCCCTATCCAGTTTGTAACCTAGGGACCGCCTGTAATAATAATAATAATAATAATAATAATAATAATATACTACACTGTTATGCTGCTCCTAGTAGTTTAGCAGGATTGATGTATTCATGAAAAAGTATGATAGCACCATCAAGTGGTGGAATATGAAATGGGGATTACATAAAAATCTGCTTTTATATATACCATATCGCCTACATATACCTTGTACAAGCAAAAAACAATATGAAATCATGGAGACATTATAAGGAACAGAAATAAAGTTTACAGCAGTAACATTTCCGAGTTTAGACAACAGCTATTGTACTTCTCTCTTTGACCTAAAATAAGCTGTGGTAATCAGTGACCTTAGACACAAGATGGAATCCAACACTGAACAACAAAACTATTTTCAACTTGTTCCAGGGCAGAATTCTTAAAAATAAAATGAGTATGCTCTTACTTTCGCCGGCTGAGCCCGAAGGATGAAAAGAAAGTTCATTTGGACTTGACCCCAATCAAGGCAAAAGAGAAAAATCTATTTCCAGTGGTTGCAACTTAGACAAAAACTGAAGGGATCAATGTAACTGGTGGGGAAAATGTCAGTAAAAAATGGATCAGGCTTCTCTCAGCTCCCAATCTGTAGGTTGATACTAGACCTCTCACGTCACCATCTGAAATTGGCCTCAGATGTATGGCCATGTAGAAAACCAATGTATGGATTTGTGGTGCGTCAAGACATTATCAGGGCACTGCATTATCCATATTCACAGTATTTTATCATAAAACAGGGCACAATATAGCATTATGCTTTGTGCTGAAAATGTGTCTCCGTTTTTAATGTGATTTAGTTTTTATTTTATATTCCTTGTATACTTAGAGAACATTTCTACACCAATGGAACTTTGTCTTCGAAGCATATAAAGTTTTAAAGGATAACTCCACTAATTCAAAATACTCCGCTTAGTCCTTAACCACAAGAATTTTGAAAAACCCTCTAGTTACAGGAAGATGCCAAAACATTTTCAGAATGCATTCATTATCTTAGCAGATAAAAAACATTGCCTGCTGGAAGCTGAAAGACTATATTGTTTAGTGCATTTCCAAAACTTCCAAAACCAGTTTAATTACATTCTGTGTCAAAAATAGAAAAATCAGTTCCCCCTTTACATTTGGTACCTCCCAGAGGAGACAATCTCTCAGGATCTTTACCTCTTTCTGCTAATTTCAAAGTGAAACCTTTGTCTCTGTTATACTGGGCAAAATTATCTGATTTGCTAATTATGTGTTTTGTAATAGTCTTATAATTTTATCTTATAATTTTATCTGTGTTCACAAAGGGCCTTATGTATGAAAACTGTCTAGGTCTAAGGGTATATTCACATGGCTTAGTTTGCCGCGTATTTGCGCGCGTGAATTTCACTGCGTATTGCTCTTTATATGCGGCAAAATGCACGCCGCAGTTACGGTAATTCATAGCTCTCATAGAGAACTATGAATTATGCGCCGCTAGCAATGCATGTCAATGGACCGGCCCCCTTTTCCCCCCGTGCTTTGGGAGTATGCGCTGATCAGTGGGTGCTTCCAAAACAATCGGCGTATTGCGGCGTGTACAGTACAGAACATACCCTCAGACTTTCTTTGTTGCTTATGGCAACCAAACAGAGTTCCCCTATCATTTCATAAGGTATGTTCACACGATGTATTGTGGCGCGTACTCCCGCCAGCCCTATAGACACGTCACGTCACTTATCTTCCTGCGCATGCAATACGATCATATTGTACGCGCGGGGGGATGAGGCGTAATCTATAGTTCTCTATGAGAGCCATGGATTACCTTAATTATTGGCCGCATTTCCCCGTGTATTAAGCTCAGTACGCTGCAAAATGTGCCCCAAAATAAGCCGTGTAAACATACCCATATAGTGCTCGGAAAAAAAATGAAAGGGGAGCTCTGATTGGTTGCTAAGGGCAACAAATAAAGTCTTAGACAGCTTTCATACATGTCCCTTATAGTGTTTCCTTCCTATGCTTGGCATATTAATCTCCTGGCACACATACTGAACATTTTCATAGAACTGACAGGTGTCAAATGAGTGTCCTTATTTTATTTGCTAGAGAGGTTATACAGTGGTATAATTAAAAAAAAAAATTGTGTATGAAAATATGTGCTTTCCTATACAGAGGCATCTTGCAAAAAAGTATATCATGTAGTGTCCTTTTTTTTTTATAATAGTCTGTAGGTGATATATGCCCAGGCCTGTCTTTGAGGATGAGTGGGGTGGGCAGCCCCCCGGGGCAATGTTCACCTTAAGATGTGGAGGGGTGCAGTCCAGCTTGCATTAATGCCGATCATCCATTGACTTCATAAGTTTGGACTGTTGGCATCTAACTCTGCACGACCATTTTAAAAAATGTGCAGTTGTGGGAGGGTAGATACAGCTGTCAGCAGCAGCCAGGCTCTCAGTGGAGAAGGCAGCGATGGTTTATTACCATCCCTGACTTCTTGATCAGCCCTGTATATACAGTTCAGCCTGGAGGCACCCTGCTTCTCGGCCCCTGTGGTTGTGGGACCACTGGGGCTCAGTGACTGCAGGAGCTGCTGGGTATTTTCAGACCCAGATCCACTCTACAGTGAGTCCAAGGGTTGTGTTTCCCCTGTAACTGGGGCTAATACATCAACCCAAGTTATTGGAGAAATCGGCAAAAACAAAAAAAAAAGTAATAATATGTAAAGTAAATAAAATAAAAACACACAAAAAATAACAAAAAAATTATTAAAAAAAACCTGACAGCCCAAACTGCAACATTCGGTCCGACCCCTGATGATCCCTGTGTATCATCTATATAAGAACGTCTGACAGAAAGGTGACACAATTCTAAAAGTTATTTTAGCTCCACATTTGATGTTAACAAATAAATAAAAAAAGTGAAAAGCAGACTATTTTTTTTAGCATTTTCCCTGATATTATTCAAAAAATCTAATGTTAAAATTGCTTAAAAATAAATGCTGATCGTCAGTTGTCATTATAAGTTTGGACAGTTGGCATCTAACTCTGCATGACCATTTTAAAAAATGTGCAGTTATGGGAGGGGGGATACGGCTGTCAGCAGCAGCTGGGCTGTCAGTGGAGAAGGCAGAGACAGTTTATTATCATCCCTGCCTTCTCGATCAGCCCAGTATGTACAGTTGAGCCTGGAGGCTCCCTGCTTCTCGGCCCCTGTGGTTATGTGACCATTGTGGCTCAGTGAAAGTCATGGGGTAAATCAGCAAAAAACAATAAAATGTAAAAATATGTAAAGTAAATAAATAAAAAAAAGTGAAAAGCAGACTTTTTTTTTACCATTTTTCCTGATAGTATCAAAAAATCTAGTGTAAAAATTACTTAAAAATAAATCCTTACATATCACAAGTTGAAAAGGTGAAAAAATAGTAGAATAACCTAGTGCGAGAAAGTGATATAGCATCCAAAACTGCAAATGCTAAATTAATGGAAAATTTGAGGGTAAAAGGGAAGGGGTTCAGAAACTGTTTAATGGGGATGCAATGCCTCAAGGCGTGATGCAACATGTTAATATATGTGCGTGGGGAGGGGGGATTTTTTTCTTCCCATCCTGAGTGCGATTTAGCCTGCAATCGGCCCAGTGCATGCAACTCTATGCATGTACAGTGACAAACAGGGGAATATATGTAGAGCATTTCCCAAAATACACTGCAGTGTGAAAAGAGCTGTAAACTTCTGATAACTGTTCATAGAAAATGAACAAAAAACTGGAAAATTATCAGTTGTGCCAAGAAATCTTATCCTTTACTGAGCACATAATGTACAGAACTTGCCGTACATAGAGAGATTGCTCTACAAGCATTGCCTAATGAATGATTCACCTCTGCAAATTCAGCAACCCATCTCCTGATGAACACTCTTCTTCAATACGGTTCTCTTTTACTAGCACAATAATTAATAAATGTATTCATCATCTATTCTGACCTTACTTCCAAATCCACTGCATCTTCCCTAATCATTTTCACTTGTTCGTCAGTGTTTATCAACATTTCATCCTATTTCTCTCTTATTATTCCTTCCTCCCACAGACCTGCTCATCTGCTTCATTACAAGGGAGTGTCAGAAAATGAGCGTGTTATTATTTTCTCTCATAATAAGTTCTGGCTAAATGAGCCGGCATGTTGAAGTGTTTCTAGCATTAGCTTGCGCTGGAAGCCTTCAAGATAAAAGAGGGCAACCTGTAACTGCCGGCAAACTACAACCACCATCAGCCTCAGCATGCCAATGAAAAGGACAAATGAGCTTAGAGGTATGACAAACATATTCAACAGAGCCATTGTATAACCACTGAACATTATGCTAATTCAATCTAACATGTCCAGGGCAAATTCCATTGAACAGTGGAAGAGGATATTGAGTCCCTATTTTCCAGCTGTTAGTTTGAAGAGAGCAGGGTGCTAGCCATGTACCTCCTCACGTAAGGCTCCGAGAAAATCCCCCCACAGTTGTGTCAATCCAACAGTAATTCTGGAACAGAGATGAGAGTGGGGATAGACTTAAAAATTAATGCTCCCTACATATAAGGAACTAGCAGTGGGTCCACCTGCCTGCAGGACATCATATGGTACGTTAATCCCAAATATTCATTGGTTTTGGAGAATCAGCAGAATTCAGGTTGCCACTTTTGACATCCTTTAATGGCAATGGTGTTCATAAAATAGCTGTAGTATGTGCACATAACTGGGATTTGGATGGAAATATACATTTCCCTGGTCACCCTGCTGTAAAATCAGCACACCCATGTATATAAAGAGAGCAATTACCGTAACACGAATATATTGGAAAAGTGGCACGTTGGCTAGTTAGACACCAGATTTATGGCCTCCATTTAACATACACACCAGGACAGGTATATTATACAGATGCCTCTGATGGATGCAAAATTGTGGCAATCGCCACCATTAGGGTCCCATAGTAAAAAACGTATATACATATTAAGCATTTGTTTTTTATTGGGTGAGGTTGTCTGGAAGAACATAGGATCCTGTGCTATTCCATTTTCTTTTTTTTGTGGAATACAGACATATAATGGAGATCAAAGGGACACACTTTTGGTCTTTGTCAGGCCATTTAACGCTAAAAACACATATAATGTGTAAGTCAACAGTTCCCTGATATAGTAAGGGTAGGTTCACTAATATTCACTTCTTTCATTTAACAATATGGCAGATATACCCTAGAAATATTTTACAAAAGGTTTGCAGAAGGGTTGAGCTCTAATGTGATGGATATTTCGAGCTTGTGCCACAGTAGAAATGGATTGTACAGTGGCTGTAAGGGTGTGTTCCCACGGCAAAGACAAAATAATGGTCATATTTCTGACTCGTATTTAGTCTTTTTTTGGCACGTAAGGGGATGGCTTCTGTCCGCGGATTCAAGTTGTCCCCTTTCACACCCACATGTTCATGATCTGCCGAAAACCGGGCTGAAGTATGAACATTCTCTAAGTTTTTAGGACCGCCGGCGGTGTTAAAAACAGTCTGGTGGAAAATCTGTGCAATGTGAACTAGTGAACAGATTTTTTTATTTAAATCAATGTAAATGGTTGACAGTTGGTTTTCAAATCCCAAAAAACATCTGTAAATCCGACTGAAAACATTTCTGTAGGGACAAACCCTAAGAAAATACTAATAAATATACATCCTGACTCAGGCACTCAGTTTACTGGTTTACTGTTGGATTTTTAAGCGCATTCAATCCGCAAAAATCGGACTGTAAATCATCCACAGACCTCAACAGCTTGGATTTTCTGAGGTCGGATTTCAAATCTGAAATCAATTCAAAAAACAAGAAAATGTTCTCTAATCCATTGTATTTCACTTAAAAACAGCAGATTATAGTACCGTTCAATGTTAATGGACTGACTGCAAAATCTGTGCAAAAAAACTAACAGAATCAGAAGGCATTTTACAATTGCCATGTAGACATAGCTAAGATGTGGGAACAAACGGTTGATGTGAAAATAATAAATCCACATTCACTAATGATTGTAAACCTCTGATGAGGGAAATGCTAAACAAGGAGCGGTTAATCTTACATTTGGCTCCAACTGTACCTTAAATTGCAGACTTCTTGGCAATAAGCTTATTCAAATTGACCCCTGCTGTGATCCCAAGCAATCAACTGTAATTAGTGGGAAACGTGGCAGTAAGTGTTCTATTTCTCCACAGCGCCATCCCAGGGGATATGAAGTATTACACAGGATCTATTTGTCACAAGCACCACCCTCCTCATCCTCATACATGGTCGGCTTGTAGCTAGCTAGTAAAGTCAATGTTCCTTTCTGGGAACATCCCTTTCATAAAAAGTTGTCTTAGTTCACTTCACCTGTAGTATTCATTGAATCTCTGCAAGGAAGTTCTTATTTGAGAACTTCACTAATGATGAGCATTGAAGATACACTTTACCTGAATTTTTCTTTAACTCTATACCTATCTCTAATGCCTTGCCAATCAATAAAAGTATCCATAACTATAACCCTAGGATTTTAAGGGCGTTTCAGGGGTTACCTTACCTTTCAGCATCTCTGCTGGCCTCTAGTTACTCCTGCCTTAGCATCTTAGCTTCTGGTGTGCACATCTGACTCCACTTCCAGTTACCTTAGGTTACCCCTATGCTGTGGAAAGGGAAAGTGACGTAAAATTTGATGACTGGTGTCATGTATCATGTCTGACTTCTCTTCCAGTTCCCGAAACTTACAGCTAATCCAGGTAAACTGGAAGTGATTATGAACATTGCACTGAAAGTCAAATTGTGGAGGGTATGATGCAAGACCCGAAGAGATGTGGAACCCAGAATAACGCCTAATGGTAAATTAACCCCTGGTAAAATCTGTAAAACTCCTAACCCTAATAATAATAAGTGAGTTATGGTCGTTGTTTTGAATATTTTTGCTAACATTTTATTTGGGCATACCCAAACTGAATTGCTTGGATACAGATGAAATTTCACATTGACCCGAATCCGAAGTGCAACACTATTCACTCAGTAGTTTACATTCACTCACCATCCACTTTTACTGAAACATACACATTGCCTGCAATCTATAGTTGCATGCACCATTCATTAAATGCTGCACCAAATGGATTGGGTCTCATATAGCTTAAAGGGTTCTTCATTTCAGATAATCCCTAATTGTTGAAATATTACATTGACAATAAGCAGATCCCCCTGCAACTAAATGTAATAGATTGGAAAACCTGGCAGTAACAGATAAATGTGTTTATAGCGCCACCATAGTAGAAGTTAAATAGTGCATATGGGTTGTTTGTGTAATACAGTACAGTGATGTTCCTCCAGAGCAAGAGGAACTCTCTTTAATCCAGTTAAAATATTAAAATTCTGAACAGGAGGACCCATCTTATAAGAATTTCCAAATATGGTATATGAAAATGGATTTTCTAAACCAGACAACTTCTGTGAACAAAGCCCCAAAATTCCCTATTTTTAAGTAAATAAGAATAAACCATGCAACCCCATTTGGTAAATCATTAAAATAATCATTTTAATAATAGTCCCACCCCCGCTTATCTGTGTAAAGGGGACAGGTGCACTTTAAACCCTTTACTAGTCATTCATTGTTGAATGCTACTTTATCTATGTCTTTGATATTTTCTTTTTCCTTTCAAACCATATATTTTTTTCTACAGAATAAGAAATAAGATAGAAAGCCTGAAGATCTTTCCTGCACTTATCATTTTGCAGCTCAGAACCATATCAATAATAGAGGTTCTCTCAGAAAATTCAACACTGGCAGCCTAAACAATCACAGCCTCCTGTTAGGGAACTCTGTGAACATACTGTGGTTGCCTGTATTATTGTATTATTTGACAAATGTACGGATGCTGATTTAAAAGCACTGTCATTTCAGAAGAGAGGCACTTGATGAGAAAAAAGTGAGGAAATAGGAGCCTTCCACATCAAACCACCTAAAATTAAATCCACTGTTGGTATACTTTAAAGGGTTTTTCATGAGAAGATCCTCTGTGCTATTAGTGTATAAAGACTTAATAGAGGCAGTGGTCCCCCATACTTAGGACTCCATCTATGAGTTATAATATCGGTCTATAATAACAGCTACATGCACCATATGGTCATCCGCTACATGCATGCCGCTTTCCTCGTGATTACAGCTGACCATCAGGTGTTAGGAAACCAGCCCTGGTGTAACTAACTGATTGCTAGACATGTTTTATTTATCTATTTGTTTTATAAAAGGGTTGTCTTTGTGATTTTCATGATATAATGCACAAGAGCACATATACCTTCATGGGTTATTAATGTAATATTTCTGTTCAGGTGATTAGTGTTCAACCTATTCATATTCACCATACATTTTCTGCAATAAGCTAAGGCTTCATTCACATTTGTCAAAGACTCTATTAGGAGCCTTTATCACAGATTTATAGTGTATACTCCAGCAACAGTCAAATTGACTGTACTGTGATCTAGGGCCATCTTATTCATTGGACACACTAGACAGTTGCCCAGAGGCCCCAGGTGGTGAATGTATGTCCCAGGAATCCAGGACATATTCCTTGGATCCCTGGGTTAGTGCCCATTTAGCTGTGTGTGTTCTTAGGTTGGGCAAACAGATAAGAACCATGGTTAAAGGAGTTTTGCCAGGTCGTGCCTTATCTGCTAAGAAGCACATGTAAACAAGCCACGCTGAGCTAAGAGAGAGAGAGACACAGCCAGAGCGCAGAGCCGTACATAAGGGATCATGTGAAATGTTCACTCAAATAATTAAACTACAACTAGTGGATTTCTGTATACAAAAGACAACATATTTCTACCCGGTGCCTTGAAAGCTTCTTCAGCTCCCTTTCATCAGATAAGAAGTGTTCTCTGCGGGAGCCCGGCCAGCAGCTCTTGTCAGGTCGTATCTAATAGAAGCTTTTAAGTAACTAAGGGCAGGTAAGGCAGCCTGTAGCTATCTCAGACTGCAATTTTTGCAATCACATATATGTAGAAAAGTGATTAAATACCCATTTTGGAGGATCCCACGTCAACATTAAATCGTGGCAAAACCCCTTTAAGTCATCAGCTCCCTGCCATGCAAATTAGCTCTGTGGGCTGCAGGCTGCCTAGAAAACATGAGCAGGGTGTCCCAACATAGATATTGTGATGATATCAGTGTGCTTGGGGTGATTAGGTGTTTGGCCTCATATGGTGTCATATTTGGTTAGAGACGTGGTCTGGTGTGATATAATGTGCTTGGGCAAGGCCTTTTGCACTGCAATGCCTGGGGGCCCATAATACTTTCAAGATGGACCTGCTGTGATCTATGAAATGTACTGGCTTATTGTTCTGTATGCATTGTGCCAAGTCATTACTCTGTAACAGCCATTCAGGTATTAAACTTTGGACTCTGTCAGCCTATGCGAGGATGAACTAGTTACTTCGTAGATGGGAGGGATTAAGGCTATATCTACACAGCTAAGTTAAAATACCGTCCAAAATCCAACAGTGTTTTAACTTCTCTGCACCATGGTTTTTGGCGTGGGTTTGCACTAAAAACCGTTGTTGGTTTTCAGATTTGCCGTCGGTCCCGTACATTGAATGTACGGACATCCGACGGCAATTTGGCAGAAGATCTGAAAGGTTTGAAAATCCGCTGGAATCCAGCTGATTACTATCTATGGGGCACAGTGCTGTGTCCCTTATTCTGGAAGGTGCTGTAGTTTTTGAGTATTTAATGCTCAAATTTGCAGTTTTCAGCCAGAAAAGAGCCATGAAAAGAGTCCGTTTATTTCATACTCCGCCCACCGGAGGCTAGCCCCGCCCCCTCATAACGGATTAACCTATTACTTTGAATAGGTAGAACAATGTGAATAACTGTCAGTGGGCGTGGCTAGCCTTTGGTGGGCGGGGCTAACACCTGCTTATGAATAAGATTTGAGCATTAAATGCTCTAAAACTGCAGCATCTTACAGAATAAGGGACACAGTGCTGAAAACAGCAGGTCTAACATTTGCTTGTGCTGTCCTCAGCAAGGGGGGCATAATCTATGTGACAGGTGCCCTTTAAGTTAGTTTAGCAGCTCCACTGGAGGTGACCCTGGACTTATCCTAGCTAAGGTTGTCCATCACCAACAAGGCCTAGAGCAGGGCTGGGACATCACATCTTGGATCCCTAGGCAAATAGGACAAATAGCAGCCATCCTTCCCCATAGAAAAAATGAATATCCTTGGTTCTGATCTAATGCACAGTGCCTTCAACTGCCCCTGCTAGGCGGAATTGGAAAAAAAGACTAATTTGCACCTTTTTGGGGGGTTGCAGTAAAAAATGACATGTTATCTTATTCTACTATTATTCCAACGGTTTTTATTTATTAATTCATAGCTTATACTATACAAGGGTTTGGTTTTTGTGGATTAAAGTATGGTTTTGATTGGTATAATTTTCCGCTATCTGTGAATTTTTAATCCCAAAAATTTGGCACTGAGTATTTTTTATGTTGTTAATTGTGCAGGATATATAAGGTATTTATAGATCTGTCTTTTACGGGTGTGGTAATACCAATTATGTTTGCATTTTTATTTTTTATTTGTTAAATGGTAAAGGGTGGGGTTTGACCTTTTAATTTTTTTTTTCAACTTAACATTTTTTACTGGTAATTTTTGTCCCCCTATAGGATGCGACTGTTATGGGGTGCAAACATTTGTACACTATTCTGCAATACTGATATATTGCAGAATATTAATAGTGTGCTATTAAAACTCTTCTATTAGAACCTACCAGAAGCAGGGTGTAATAGGGCCAGTAAGGATGCAGGTCTTGGAGCCTTCATCCAGGCTGCTGTGACTGCTGATCGGCACCCTGCAATTGGGGGGCGCCACTCTCCTGTATAACTGCTAAAATGGCACGGTCACGTTAACCGTGGAATCTTAATAGTCAAACTACCGGGAGTTATGTCTGGTCCCGGCTGCTGAACGTAGGTTCTGACTGTCAACTGCCACTGTATATGGAGCAGATTCAGCTGATCAGCCCATTCCATTTTTGCCACCCTTACTGATGACCAGATTTAGGCGTCCTAGGTGGTCACCTACCTTTGCCTACCTGTCCTCCAGGCAGTGGCCTAGAGCACTCACAAACCCAGGTGTAACACCAGGTAGAATGGAGAGATCAAGGAGAACACAACCAATTTAACTGAATGACCTGTAAGTTAGAGAATGAAGTGTTTATGCAACTGTGGCCCTGTCCAGTGCTCTGAATGCACCGCGCATTCAGCATTGTAGACTTTCAGGAGGATATGTATAAAAACTGTCTAGGTCTAAGACTTTCTATGTTGCCCATAGCAACCAATCAGAGCTCCCCCTTTCATTTTTCAGAGAATTATTTGAAATTAAAGGGGAGCTCTGATTGGTTGCTGTGGGCAACAAAAAAAGTCTTAGACCATGTCTAAGACATATGTATGTTTTCATACATGTGACCCTTACTGTCACAAATGGAAATTCAGAGACAGAAAATCTTAAGTCCAAAATCAATGCAATTGTTGGACGACAGCATCTTAAAAGCAGGAATTACGTTTATTTCAAAGTGAGTAACACCATATAGCATTGGAATAAACGTAATTCCTGCTTCTAAGATGCTGTCGTCCAACAATTGCATTGATTCGGGACTTGTATGGTGGTGAGTTATATGATTGCTCATCTTGGGACGCGCTTTGCATCATTATTTGACCAGAATTGGTTTATTGTGGAATTTTTGTGCTGTTCCCATTTTGTTTTTTCATTGGCAGAAAATCTTAAGTGTCACTCCTATATCAGGCGTCAGGAGATTGTGCCAGTGTGAGGGTGTAAAGTGACTTGAACCTCTATATATACAAATGTAGATGAAAAAAATGTGTGCTTTTGATTGTAAAACCAATCAGATTCTGATCTTCTGAAGAGGTGAGTAGAACTCTGGATAACGGGGCAGGGGGGTTTGGATATAGTGTTTTTAGACTTTGCAAAGGTGTTTGACACTGTCCCTCATAAGCAACTATTGGGTACATTAGAGTCAATAGGGTTAGAAATAATAGTGTGTAATCGAATCGTACTCAAAGAGTGGTGCTAAATGATTCTTATTCTGAATGATCCCTGGTTATAAGAGGTGTACTTTGCAGATGATACCAAGCTATGTGGTGTGGTGTAATATATGGAGGATGTTCTTAAATTGAAAACAGACCTGGAGTCTTTGGATGTCCACTTGGCAAATGAGTTTCAATGTGGATAAATGTAAAGTTCTGGATCTGAGTACTAATAATCTTTATGCACCATATGTCCAGGGAGGAGAAAAACTGGAAAAATCGCTGGTTGAGAAGGATTTGTGTGTACTTGTAGATCATAGATTACAGCACAGCATACAATGTCAATCAGCTGCTTCTAAGGCTTTTGACATGTACTAAAAGAGGCATAGACTTGCAGGATAGGGATGTAATATTGCTGCTATATAAAGCATTTGTGCAGCATCACTTGGAATATGCTGTTCAGTTCTGGTCTCCAGTTTATAGAAAGGTTGTAATGGATCTAGAGAAAGTGCAAAGACGAGCAACCAAACTAATAGAGCATCTTAGTTATGAGGAGAGGTTAAAAGAATTAAACTTATTTAGTCTTGAGAAAAGACTGCTATGGGGAGACATGATTCATTTATATAAGTATACAAAAAGACCCTTCAAAAATTATGTTGAAAATCTATTTCATGTAAAAAATCTTCAAAAGACAAGAGGACAATCCCTTCGTCTGGAGAAAAAAGGATTATTTTTCAGAGGAGAAAAGAATTCTTTACCATGAAAACTGTGAATCTGTAGAATAGCCTGCCTGAGGAGTTGGTCACTGCAGGAACAGTTGAGGGTTTCAAGAAAGGCTCAGGTAACTACTTAAGGCAAAAAAATATGAATAGTTATGTAGCTGTATAAAATATCTGGATCCAATCTGATATCAATTTTGAAATAAAATATTCATTTAGCAAAGACTGATTGTTACCTTATGGGTTGCAAAGTCCTCATCAGTAGGGGAAACAAAGCTAAAAAATGACCTACAGTATCCCCCTGTGTGTCTATTGTGTCTATTTTCACCTCCAAGTTTGCCTCCTGTCAATTATTATGCACCAAAGATCTAAGACACTGTATACACCACCAGAGCAGGGGAGTGACAAAAAGTACCCCAGGAGAATGGCCCATGTTATTGGCCTCACCAAATGCAGACCCCCTCAGTACTGTAGCAGTCCTGAAAGAAAGGGTGGATTGATTGAAGTGACTCATAACCAGTGACTACAACTCCCATACTCTCTTCTGCTTCCCCCATATTATTGAAGTTTTATTGTTTCAACAGAAAAAAAAAGCATTGCATGCAGCATTATCTTTCCCATGAAACAAAGTGACAGAACCCATCACTCAGTGGGATACATCAAGCACAGCCAATGCTCAACAAGCAACAAATCCAACACTGTGTATCTGCAAACCTTGGCCAAGACTGATTGGCTTACTAGCTGCTTTTTATTCATTGCATTACAGATCTGATGGTTCAGTGATACATTGGCGTGCATAGGGCCTTAAGAAAGATATCTAGCCAAATCTAATTTTCCAACATGTCAGAAAGTCACAACAGCGGTGGTCTATGAGCTAAATAAATAAATAAATATATAATATATATATATATATATATATATATATATATATATATATAATTTATTTATATATATACGTACATATACATATATACATGTTACTCACAGAAAATTTTGAAATGGTGAACATAAAATTTGTTTAATTTTTTTTTTTTAGAATGCACTTAATGAGACCATCTCTTAATGTTAGAATGCACATGTCCAAATGTACATTGTTTCAGTACTTTTTGCACAACTTGCTAATATCTAACAAAAAGCTTAATGGCAAAATTCACAATTGGTATTTGATCCCTGAATCTCCTAATACATTTAGGGGATCAATTTAAATTGAGATTTAAACAGTCCTCCTCATCATGCTGTTCACATTTTGCCCATCAAGTCCACAGCTTACAATTGATCAACAGTATCTCGCCATTGCCAGGCTTCAAGCAGGATGCTCTCAGACAGAAGTGACCACTGAGCTTATTTACTGATCAGAAATGATGGTCATCAACAACAATGCTGGAGACATCAAGGAGAGCGCTATGCTTCAGCCACTGTTGTCACCAGACTAGTCTTTGATGGTATTACAAAGTGGGCAGGTGTGTCTAGTCAATAAAGAATTATCCGACACTTTGTGAATGGTACAGAGACAAGCCTCTACTCTACTGTACTCTGAAATGTTAATGTCTGCAAAGTATTTATTTAACCAATTACACTGAACCAGGTACATTAAAGGGGTTTTGCCACCATGTAATGTTGACGTAGGAACCTCCAAAATGGGTATTTAATCAGTTTTCTAAATATATGTGATTAAAAAAAGTGAAAACTCTGAGAGCTACAGCATTTCTCAACCCCCCTTGGTTACCACAAAGCTTCCCCTAGTCACGACCCAGGAGCTGAAAGGCTGCGCTTGCCTGAATCACTTCTTATCTGATGACAGGCAGAATGAATGGTCTTTTAAGGCACCGGGTAGCAATATGTTTTTCTTTTGTATACAGAATAACTAGCTGTAGTGTTATTAGATCCCTGCTTTATCTGATGAAGAAGCTATCAATCTGCTGTTTAGAATAGGTGTTCTCTTTTGTATACAGAATTCACAAGTTATAGTTTGATTATTTGAGTGAACATGTCACAGGATCCCCTTATGCAGCTCTGTGCTCTGGCTGTGTGTGTCTGTGCGAGTCTCTGTCTCTTGCTCCGTGATTTGTTTACATTACATTAGCTTCTTAGCAGATAAGGTTTCTCCTGACAGTGCAGTGTATGAGCCTGTGTCTTGCTGTATTGAATCCACTGTTGTACTGTTTATTAGTTCACTTAAGTTTTGAGACGCTCCCTTTGGATTCCTCACTACCCCCTCCCCTCTCACTCTCTCCACTGCAGATTCATGACTCAGTGTGATTTGTTGACATCTTGCTCTCATACTGAACGGAGGTCAGTACTTGGTCTGGTGGCAAATCCCCTTTAATATTGTAACATGTCAAACATAAGTAACAGTCAGCTAATTGCTTTCAGTTGAATTTAATATACATGTTTTTGTAGACATCCATTATTGTGCTAGAACTTCTACCCACCAAATCTTTTTCTGGTAATCCAATCTGCTTGCCCGACATTGATACAGATTGTTCGCAGAATAGGAGAAGGGAAATGTGTTTTGTGTCTGTTATGACTTCTTTCTCTACTATCAAATCCTTGATTAGCCTGAAATCTGTATTGTTTAGCTGACCATTACTAAATCGAGCTCTTTTCCTCTGACACATTTCCACATTCACTAAGCGCATAGAAGGAAGGAGACTAATGACTGGACAAAGCATAATAATCCTCAATAAGGTTTCATGGTCATGGCTGATTCCTCCCTTGCCTGTACACGGCTCCCTGGCTTACATCCTGTTTGTTTTCTGTGCATTTTTGTATTCGATTCTTTCATGAGTGTTCTTCCCGGGCTATTAGCCTGATTATCAGTCCTTGAAGAAAAGTCTGATCGACTCCTTTTTGCAGGTTAATGCGCTTTGTCTGTATTTTTTTTCACACCTTCCCCCAAACTCCTTCTGTTATAATTAGTTCCAACTTTTGGTTTGTTTTTCTCACCCAATCCATTTGGGCCCCTCCAGCTTGTTTTTCAAATTGACTGTAAAGGGTTTTTTAAAGTTTTAGCCCCTTTTCTTTTTACCGTTTTTTTTAAATTAAATAAAAACATGTTTAAAAAAATTCTAATTTTAGCTTTTTGAAGTAATTTTTAAGAAACATAAGAGATTTATCAAGGTCTTTGAAAGAAGCAAAATAAAACCTGTACAAAGTGAGCAGGGGAAGTGGAGTGTACACTTGAATTTCCAAACAACCTGTGGAAGATGGCCCTTTTCATGAACAAAGGCAAAAAAAAACATATTTTTTAATATTCCCATATCATCGCATTAAAGGGGTTTTGCCACAATCTCATTTCATATTTCCTTTTTCCATTTTTACTCTGTTTGAAAAGGCCGGTATTTGTTTGAATTTCAGAAAATGTAAAAACCATCCCTTGACATCCCCAAAGGGGGGCTTTTTTTTTCTTTCCCAAAGAAAGGGTCTTTTTAAAAAAGCTTTTTTCAAAAGGTAATTTTTTTTCTTCACAGCAAACCCCGGGTTTCAAATTGCGGAAAAAAACCGGGGTTTAAATTTTTTTTTTAAAATGCAATACCAGTTAAGTTTTTTTTTAAAATTAAATTTAACTTTTGACAAAAAACTAAGGGACAAGGACGGTAAAATCCCACCTGGGGTTAACACTTCATACTCCTGAAAAATAGCTGACATTGCCAAAAACCAGGAGGGGAAAAGCTCTCACCCTTTGTCTGTACCCCGGTTACTTAAAAATGGATATAAAAAATAAACAAAAACCGGGCGTGTTTTAATAAAATAAGTAAAAAGTTGTTATTTTTTGCAAGCTTCCCCGGGTCAATTTTACAGGGAAAAACCCCAAAATTCAAATGTCCGGTAAGTTTGATGCAAATAAAAAGATGGCAGTAAAAAGGGTTTTTCATCAACCAAAAGGTCTATTTTTATTTCCAGATCTTTAAGCATAAATTTTAACGGTTTTGTTGGGCTTTTTTTTAAAAACCCAAAAAACACACAAGCAGGATTGCTTTTAAAATTAAAATAGAAAATGAAATGGGGTCCTTTAGACCTTTTTGGTATCAAAGGATTTCCGGAAAAGGGGCCCATTAGAATGAGAGGGTAGAGGAAAGAACAAAAAGGTTTTTAAAAAACTGGAATTTTTTTCAATAATTTGGGGACCACCTCAAAAATATTTTGCAAGAAGGGAATGAAAGGTGCCAGATTTGGTAATGGAATGCGGCAATGTTTTTTCAGGACAAGGGGGTTTTGAGGGTTAAAAAAAAAAACAAACAGGTTTTGGGCTTGGGGGAAATAAATGAAAGGTCCTAAAAAGAGCAGAGAAGAAAATGAATTCTTTTAAATTTTTTTTTTTTGAAAAAGGAAAATTTACCGCATTAGTGGGAGGAGTAGCAGTAATAAAGTGTGGGGGCACCAAAATTAGAGATGGTTGCCTGGCTGGCAAAGAAGGGGTGTAAAAAAATATTACCGGCCCCCCTTTCCACCCCTGAGGGTACAAATTGAACCCTTTCAAGAACCCAAGGGGGGCCCCGGGGGTCAAGAAGAAGTCCCAGCAGGAGGGGGACAAGAAGGAAATTTCAAAGGCGAGGTAAAAGGGCAAAAACCATTTCTTTGAAAGGTTAAAAAAAGTCCTTCCTTTTTAAGGTTTTTGGGTTTAATTTCCAGCGAACATTTTTGTGCAAAAAAAAGTTCCGGAAAAAGGGGGGGAAAGATGGAAAAAGCAAACAAAAAAAAAGATCGGCAGCAAATTGCATTTTTAATTGGTTTTTTTTCTCATCGATGAAAAAAAACAACAAAGGTAAAATTAAGTTGTTTTAAAAAAAGAGTAAATTTATTGGGATATCCATTCAGAAAAAATTGAAAAATTTTTGGGTTTTTCCCTTAAAAGAAAAATGAACTATGGGGGGTTGAAGGAAAATTTTTTCCCGAAATTGGGGCCCCTAAACCGGGGAAGGTCAAAACCCTTTTAAAAAGGGAAAAACACCAGAAATATAGCGGGGAAAATAAAAATTGGGGGCCCCATTCCCCTTTTTGCCGGGGAAAGAGTTTTTTAAAGTTCCCCTTGGTTCAAAACTAACCCAGCCCGGAATCCCAATTTCAAGCTTTCTACAAATTGTATTAAAAAAAATAATTTTTTAAAATTATTTCATCCTTATTTCCAATTTAAGTAATTTGGAGTTTGGGTAAGGTTTTACTTTTGTAAACAATTTGTGAAAGGGTATTTATAAAATTTGTAACAAAAATTTTTTTGTTATAAAAATTTTTTTTTATTTTATTTTTTTAAATTTGGAAAAATAAGTATTATTTTTTTAAAAAAATCCAAAGAAAGAATTTATTTTGTTTTTTAATTTTTGTAATTTTTTGCCCCCATTGGGGGACGGTTTAATATTATGGAAAAACTTGGGGACAGGTTAAACAAAGGGTTTTTTTCCTACCATGTTTCACAAAAGCCCGGAAAGCTCCAGTTTACATTTCCTGTTTCGTGGGTAGGGGGGGGTTTTTCAAGATGATTGATATCGCTCATTTCCCAAACAGTTCTAATTCCCTAAAGACGGAGGTTTCCCTATATGCGGGGGGCTTAAAATTCAAATTTAAAAAAAATAAAAAGCGTAAAATCCCCTTTTATTGGGATAACATAGGGGCCCCAAAAAGAAAAAAGAAAGCATCCAAAGGCCTAATAATCTGGCCAAAAACCAGTCTTTAAGTTTTTTTCCCAGTGCCCTTTTCCCCAAACAAAAAATTTTTTCTGCCCCTTTTGGAGAGACTATCTTTTTCCCCTCAAATCCATTATATTTTCTTCTTAAATTGAACCAAAATTATTGTCACATTTCTAACCCACACATGTTAAAGGGGTGTACCTACAATAGATGTAATGGTAGTATATGCCATCAAAGGCAAAAGGTCTGGGGTCCCAAAAACCTCAACTTTCAGGGCCCATTTTTCACCATCCACTCAGATTTGACCGAAGGCTACCATTTTTTTTATAGAAATCATTTTGGCTTTCATAAATAAATATGGGCAACTATTTAGCTATCTTAGTTTTTGCAGATTTTTGTCATGAAACTGTTTTATTGTTTTTTGCTGGGCAATCTTTTTCTTTTTTACTAAAATTACAACCTTTCTCACATTCCCTAATGTCAGTGTGTTATTGGGCTGATTTAAGCAAAAGGTCACTGGTTCAAATCGGGGAGCACCCATGAAAAAATTTCCCAAAGAAAAAAGAAACGCATCACCCAGCCCCCGATAGCTCTCTCAGCAAAGAAAATTGGAAAACGCATCAGGGGAAAGGCCTGACACTGGAAGAATATAAATGAAGTTTTTTTCTCCTTAAAACCCAAAGGTGACGCCCCAGGCAAAATACCAAGGTCAACAAGTTGGTCATCACAAGGTCCTTCATTTTAAACCAAACACGGCGGGGAGGTGGCTCGATGCTTTAAAGTGAGGTCACAACCCCATGCATGCCCCTTGTGATGTGTTTTTTATAATTTGGAATGAGGGCCAAAAAAAGGGGAAGAAGCCTCAAAATCAATACATCATAAAAAGTATTGGGCTCGATTTCAAAAAGTAAGAAAAATAAAAGATTGGAAATGGTTTGATTTGGAGTAGAGAAAGTCAAAAAAAACCGGGGCCAATTTGGGGAAAAATTGGAAGAATCAAGGGAAAAGGGGGTAAGGAAATGGAAATTGAAGGAAACGTGAAGTTCGGGGGGAGGAACCCCAAAGGATAAGGATGGGTACTTGACCGGATTGATGATGGTTAATGAGAGGGTTAAAAGTGGTATCACAAATAATTACTTCATATCCTTAACAGGGGGGTAAAAAAGGGGACGACATAGATTCCAACGGACAAGACTCAAAGCTATTTGGGGTTGGTGAAAAAAGGGGGGTTCAATGACAATAAAGTAGATTTGCGGGATTGGGCCCCACAGCCCCCCAGACCTCAAAAATTGAACCCCTTGGGTAAGTTGAAAAAAAAGCTGAAATCTCCCAAAAGGATAGACAGATGCACCAACTTGGAAACATGAAGAAAACCTGGGATCAATTTCGTGGGAAATGCTTGAACTATCGGAGCAGCAAAGGATTCAGGCAAAGAGGGGAAAAAATTTTCCCAAAAAAAATAAAAAATAAAAAACAAAAAAGTTTTTAAAAGTAAAACTGTAACAAGCAGTTACTGACAAAAATCTGCATAACAAGTAAATTTTAAAATAGTTAAAGTAAACTTTTATAAATTTTGCCAAGAGATTCCCTATAAAAATGAAGTGCTCAGTTCAAAGCTGCAATTGATGGTGAGTTTTGGACCCTGAAAGTCAAAAGTTCAAAACATTGTATTTTTTTGCATCAAAAAATTTTTGGGGAAGGGGCCCCTGAAAAGTTTGACCAGAACACAGAGCTGGCAGCACTTTCATAAATTTCTTTTTTTCTGTTTATGCATTTTTAAGTTCAGCAAATCAGACTTGGCTATTTTCAAAACTCCCAAGAACAGAAGGAATTTGGTGGCGGGCAACTGGCTCTCTGTTCTGAGCCAAAACTCCTGGGGGCCCATTCCTGAGAAAAGTGCAGGTCCCAGAATTTGGTGATACGCCATAAATTTCTATTGTGGGAACACCACTTTAACATCCACGGGTTAGAAGGGTGACAATAATGGTAGACATAGATTATATGTTAGATTATAAAAGACGAAAATATATAATGGTATTTGATGAAAAAGATGTGTCTCTCCCATCGGGGTCAAAAATTCTTTTTTTAGGATAGACCTTTTAAAAAATAAGCATAAAAGCGAAATGTAGATGACACTGAGCATTATCGGCCCAGAGGAGTGCTTGGAAACCAGGAAAATCACTTATATTTAGCAAACGCATGAGTGGGAACCTGCAATCCAACTTAAAAAGAAGAAACCCAAACTTTTTAAAACTTCATCTAAAGAATAAGGCAGCTCCATTCCTAATACCTAAAAATGCACTACATTCAGAGTTTATGTATGTTGGAGCTGTTTACACAACCTACAGCCCAGCCACACAGAACACCACATCATAAATTGCAAGCGACTTTATCAATAATCCAAGAGCAAGAGGAAAAAAACTAAAATATCATTATCTCTTCCTGCCCTGTGCCCTGGCATGCGATGCTTGAATTTATATTTACATTATCTTTCTAGATAATGGCTTGTACCTTTTTTATGCATTGTCTTTGCAAACGCTACATGCCGCACTTTAAATTAGCATTTATGCAAACCCTTTCCTTTCCCCGGGGGGTTTTTTTACTGTGATTCATAATTTTCTGGCTATATTAAGCTTTAATACAGGATCACCACTAAAGGTTCACATTATTATTCTGACCTCTCTAAATTAGTTTTTTTAACCCAATGATGGAATCTTCCTGTAGATACATGGGGCGACATGTATGAACGGGAGTGCGCCAGTTTTCTGGTGTACTTTGCAGCAAAAAGCTGTCGCGCCCTTTCTATAGAGTAAAGAACAACGCCACTCCAAACTTTTGGGACAGTCCGCGCTGCCACACACTTTGTAATGCGCCAAAATTAGGGGCGTTCTGGGGGGGGCACACCAATTGTAGGATTAACCTTATGAATTTTGACCCAAGGGGGACATGTATGAAAGGAAAGGCGCTTCGAATGAATTATCGGTCTCGTTTTTTATTAAAAAAGCCCTGAATTTAAAAAAGTGGGTTTTTGGGGTGATTATAAAAGGAGTCTAAAATTCGACCAAGTCCGCCTTTGTGTTAGGGCATTACGAAACTTTGGGGACATAGTAAGCATCAACATGTAAAAGGCTATAGATAGGCTGGCAATAAAAAAAAGTCTTTCAATAGCATGTCAGTGAATAAAAAACTATGGGACTGATCTTACTTGGTGGACCACAGGCCCTGTCTGTGTGGGTCTTCTGTAGTAGAATAAAAAGTGGATAGCAAAAATAAATTTCAAAATTAAGGGTAAAAATAAAAAATTGTAAAAATCCAAAAAAAACATCAGTGGGGTTTTTAATTTAAAATTTTTAAGTCTTTAAAATTTAAAATCATTTTTCAGGAGAAAATTTTTATATTTGGGGATATTTTTTATTTTTTTTTTAATTTTATATGAAACATTTTTTTTTACATTTTTAAATAATTTTTAATTATCAGACATTACTTTTCTTATGTACTGGTGAAATTGAGAAAAAGGGGGAATTTTTTTGCCTTAACAGCAAAAACGCTCCACTTCGACTATCAGGGTCAGGCAGACGCATTGAAATGGTCTGCTGTCCGAGCAGAATGGCCTAGTTTGCCCCAAAACCCCAATTTAATATGTGCTAAATTACAAGTGGGTGAGACACCCCCCAAACGCCCCAAACACCCCCTTCCTTTAAAGTGTCGAGCTTACGAACAAATTCGCCAAAAACATTCATTTGGGGCATTTGACATCGTTTCGTCTCACTTAGGCCTTTTAGCCGAAAAGTGTGAAAAATCCATATACATTCTCCCTAAAAAAGGGATAACTGTCAATCAGCCAGCCCCAGGGGTTTAAAGTGGGTCTGGGCCCAAAAGTTTTGTCCAAAGGGTTTCGAGAAAACTTTCCCTACTACTGGCAATTTTTTTACACCGCTTTTAAAGCTATTTTTTAAAAGGGGGGGTTGGCAAAGTTTATATGTGGGCCCCCTGGGTTTTTGGCTAAAAGAAAATTTAAAAAATTTCGATCAATGCTTTCAATTACACCTTAAAACAATTAAGGTTTTTACCAATAGTTAATATCTTTTCCTAAAACAAGAAAGGGCACAGGAAAATATTCCTTTTTTTTTTTTTTGCACCGGACCCAAAGGGAAAATTTGAAAAATAAACAATTTTGGAAATTTTCAAAAAAACATTTTTTTAAAGAAAAAAAAAAATTTTCATAAAAATAAAAGGGGGTTTTCATTTGAAAAATAAATAAACAATAAGGGGAAAAACCCCCAAAAAGAATAATTAAATATGCATTTTAAGTAAATCAAAAATAAGGGGAAAGGTCCTTTGACACAGAATAACCGTGGGAAAAATAAAAAAAAGGTTTTAACTAATATTTTTTTAATGTTTTAATATCCTTTAGGACTGGAATTAGGAATATGCCTAAATTTCCCAAAACTAACCCCAAATTTTAATCCCCTTGTAAAAATCAATTGGGACCTTGGGTTTTAAAAAAAACAACCTTTTTTCGTTTTCTATTGCAAAATCTGGGTTGGGGGATTTCCGTCAATGCCCCAAAAACCCTTATTCTTGTGTATTTTAAAATTTGGGACCCCAAAAACAATTAAAGAGGTCACATGAACAAATAAAACAATACATAGAATATTTCACTTAAAAAAAATCAGAAGATTCCATTTGGGAGTCCAAAGGGAAAAAAAATTAAAATTTTTTTAAAAGGGGGGCAAAAAAAAAAAAAAACAATTTTTTTAAAAAAGTTTTTTAAAAAGGAGAATAAAAAAAAAAAATACAACTGGTGTAAATTATAATAAAATTTTTGTTTTAAAATAAATTGAATTTTTGCCTAACTTAAAAATTTACTAAAATTTTGGTAAAAAAGCCCCAAACTAAGACCAAACCCTTAAAGTTCCAATAACTTGGGGGGTTTTTTTTGGGGGGTTACCCCCTTATTAAAAAAACCCAGTGAGTCGGATTGCTTGAGGGAAGCAAAAATAGGATGGCAAATTTTTACTTTTTCCTTACCCCAAAATTGGGAAAAAAAATTTTCAGGGGCGCCCATGGCTCAAACACCCATCCAGGGGGGGTTCCCTTTTAGGTTTTAACCCCTTTTTTACAAATCAAAAATAATATTAATTTTTAATTTAAATTCATATAAAATGGTAGATAAAATTTTTTTTTTTTTTTAAAAGTCTGTAATTTTTTTCTCCCTTGCTTTACACATCCAAATTTAAATAAATGAGCCTTTTCCCAATTGGGGGCCCGGGTTTTTGGGTTTTTATTTTTTTTTTATGGATCAAAAGGGAATCATTTCCTTTATATCCCTTTTTTACTTTTTTTTCTTTTAAATTTTTTTATACGGCTTTTTGGGGAAAATGTCCCTTAGGGGGCCCTTATTTTTGGGTTATTTTGAAACCCAAAAAAAAACCCCAATAAAGAACTGGGGTAAAAAACTAGGGATAAAAGAGGCATGAAATTTGGGAATGTGAAAAATGGTTTTCCATAAATATGTAGCAATGTATCTTTTGTAACTTGCATGTGAGTTAGACATAATTTTAAAATGGGGGATATAACACCCCAGATTTTTGAAAGGGGTTTTTTTTCGGTATAAATATTTTGTAAAATGGATGGTGGATCTTTTGCAATTTTTTAAATATTTTAGAAGGGGGTTGGTTAATTTTTTTTTTTTTACTATTAAATATTTATAAATGCAAGGGAATTCCGTGGGTGGGGTTAAACTGTTTCTCACTTAAGTTTTTAAAATCCTTTTTCTGTCCAATTTTTTCCATTGGGGGGAAATACAATTTTATTGCACTTTATTTTTTTTTATTTTTTTATGGGAAAATTATATTTTTTAGCAGATACGGGGTTTGTTAACCAGAAAGGGACCCATTTTTATGTCCAAACAATTGTTAAAATTTTGGGGAATTTATAAAACTTTTTTTTTTGTTGTATGAAAAATTTTATTTGCTTTGTTAAATTAAAGTTATTTTTGATTTTTAATGATGTGATGTTTATTTAATTTAGCTTTGCTAGTTTGAAAAACAGGTAAATTTTTGTTTAAAATAAAAATGTTTCGAAAAATTCCAGATTTGGATAATTTTTGGGATCAACCCCAGATAAAAATTGAACCCCGCTTTTTTCAAAACCAAAACATACAAAGACCTTCCCACCCGCCTTTAAATGAAAAAATTTTTCCGAAAACCGTATTTTAAATGTTCAAAAATTTGGTATGCCCTGGTCCAATTGTAGATACGCAACATATTTTTTGGCCCCTCCCTTTTACACTCTTGCTTTTAAAATCTTATCCTAACCTTTGGGGCCTTCTTTTTTCTTTTTTTTATTTCTGTTTTCCCCTTAAATTTTCTTTTTCCCAAAATTCCCGCACAATTTACTTCAAGTTTTAACCCTGAAAAATCTTCCTAATCTTCCCTCCATATTCTGCCTTAATTCAGATAAATTTCCCCCTTAACTAATTCCGTCCTCACAGGACCCTCCCCCTGCCCCACACTCCCAAAACTTCCCCCCAAAAAATTTTCCCCTCTGCTTCCCCCCAAAATTCTGGAACCACGCCCCCAAAACCCTCAACCCCTCCCCCTCTTTACCAATTAAAAGAACCAAAAAAACCCCTTTTCAGATTCCTTAACCCAAATAACCCTGCTGTCACACAAAACCCCCCAAAAATGCCCCCTACCCGGGGGTCCCCCATTTTTGAAAAGGGGGGGAAACCTTGGGGCCCAAGTTTCTTTTTTTGCCCGGTATCACCCCGCACCAATGTATGTTTGACTAATGTTATGTTTACCCTCTTGGAATGTAACAAAACCCCCCGGAAAACAATGCGGCCCCAAAATAAAAAAAAAAAAAAGGGACAAAATTTTATAAAAAAATTAATTTTTTTAGTTTGGGGGTTTTGGAAAGATTTTCCAAATTTTTAATCAAAAACGAACCATTTTTTACTTTTTTAAATTTATTTTTTTAGCTTTTTTATTTCCTTTCTTACAGATATGTTGCTGGGTCTTCGATTTGGAGTCGTATAAGAGTGATAGGCACGTTGTGAGAACAAATTGCTTCTTAATAGCATTTGTGTTTCTTCCACAACCAATCAAGGATGTTCTTTGACTATTTAAATTATCTGTCTTAATACTTTTGTCTATACTTAACCATTGGTCCTAACTGTGGAAACTTAACCATATCGCACAACACTAACCTCACATTTGGATAGCATATTACTTACACAATGCACAGTACATCAACTTTTGTCCACACAAGTCTGCTCATGCCAGCCATTTAAGTGCCCATGCAATACTGCCAGCCTCCGTAATAAATAGTGCTAACCACAGCTGTTTCCGAGCAGTATTTAGTGACAACCATTGTAGGGCCTAGAGAGTAATCAGACTATTTAACCAGAATTAAACATGTTGTATGTATATTTCATGCATTCATTTATGTTTTCCACTGTCCTCAAACATTGTAAAAAGTACAATAATAATGCATCATTATTATGAGTGGTGTGGAGCCTGTGGGGTATAATCGCTTACAATGCCTGTGTACTAGAAGATCTACATTTTTTTTCTGCTAAGTAAACACTCAATGGTTCATTCTGATATTACTACTCAAATGCATAGGAGAACCATGGGAATTTTCATTTCGGGTACAATTATGGTTGGGGTTACTGGGAAAAAGTAATATCCAGTTCCCTTCACATAATATATGGGACAGGCATGACAAATTTTTTTTTTAAAAAAAATCATTAGAAGCATTTCATGGTTCTGTGAGCCCAAAATGTTGTCCCCCTATTCCTCCCGGGTACCATGCTGCTCTGCAGCCATCTATCAAAATCCTTGCTTCTTGCTATGCACCCTGTGGACACACCGCTGCTCCAAACATTCCTCAGCAGATATACACATAGCACAATACTCTAAATACAGATGCATATAACATTCTATAATCAGCAATAAAAACTCTTATATTATAATCATTTTAAAAATTTTAAGTAGCAGCCAGTAGCCTCTAAGTACACAACACACTTTATATAGAATTAAATAGCCTTTTTTAGTTTATGTCATTACTGCTAAAGACCAAAATATACTCAAAATATTCAAAAATTGTACAGGTGCCCTCAAGTGTGTGCATAGATATAGATACAAGTCCACAGCTCATAGTTTATGAAGTAAGTCATGTGTTGTGAGCTGGCTTGGTGGGTATGGGAGGTGTGCACACATATCCTTTATTGTTCATTGCTGTCATGGGTAAAAGTGTTGATTTATCAGCGTTGCAAAAAGTGTATTGTGAAAATAGTGAAAGTGATTTGTGATTGCACTAATGGCACCACTTATTGAATGTTGACTACAAACGTGCGCAATGGTGGACTGATATGCTGCAAGGGGGGGTGAACTATTGCCCAAAATGAACCGACATGTACGTTAAAACCCAAAATTTACATAACTATAAAAAAACACATATGATGTTTTTTTTCACTATCTGACATGAAATCAGAATAATCCTTACCCGTTTTAGGTCAATTAGGTACCAAAATTATTTATATTTGCCAAATGCCAGAATAATGAGAGATATTTTTTTAAGGCATTTTTATTACTTTCTGTGAAGTTTACATACACGATGAATATTTCGCCTTTAAAAATTTTGGGACAGCTCATATGATGATGCAATGTCTTTAGAAGCTTCTGATAGGTTTATTGGCAACATCTGAGTGTCACGGTTCACACCGCGGTTCCCTGCCTTGGGCCGTCGGCGTGTCATGCCTTCCTGTGCTGTCCTGTCCTGTTCTGTTGTTTCCTGGGGTCCTGTGTGTGCTCTGTTCCTCTTAGGGCGCGCGCTGCAGTTTCCTGTCTTTTATAGGTTATTGTCTCTGTCTACTTCCTCTTTTCCTCTGACCCCTGCCTATAAGAGGAGGTTCCTGTCTCTGCCCCTGGGTCAGTTCATTGCAGTCTGTTGCAGTGTCCAGCTGCCCTTCCCCTCTTGAGCTCCTGCCAGTATCTCAGGTCTTTCTGTTGGAGCCTTTAAACCCCTGAGATTGCTGGTTCAGTTTTCTTTGTCATCTGAGCTCCTGGCCGTCCGTCCATCGTGCTGTGTCTCCTGTATCCTGCCGTGTTCCTGTCCTGTATGTGCTCTCCTGTTCCTGCCCTGTTCCCTGGTCTGTACCTGATGTGTTACCCGTCCCGTTCCTGCCGTATCCTGTGGTGCTATGTGTACGTTTAAACCCCTCCTGTATCCTGCTTGTACTTTGTTCCT
The DNA here is from genome assembly GCA_025379985.1 of Phyllomedusa bahiana. Taxonomy (NCBI): domain Eukaryota; kingdom Metazoa; phylum Chordata; class Amphibia; order Anura; family Hylidae; genus Phyllomedusa; species Phyllomedusa bahiana. The sequence goes on from JAODAL010011733.1 coordinate 95,860, forward strand.
GTGTTCCTGTATTCCACCGCCTGGATTCCTGTCTTGCACCCCGGCTGTCACCGCAGGTACCCACGTCAGGGGTAGTGACCTGGGGGTCCCGCAGCCAAGTTCATCCCGCTTTGCGGCGGGCTCTGGCGAAGACCAGGGGCCCTTAGACTCACTCCCTGGCGTGGTCCCCCAGTTACCACCTCGCCTGCGGTGATCTCAGAGGATCCACACCCGGATGTCTGCGGTCGCCGCTTCGGCGTACGTCTGTCAGCGCCGCACCGTTACACTGAGTTAGAGACACAACTGTGGATGTTTTTTAAGGCACACCAGAAACACACTGCTTCTGTGTGTAACATCATGGGAAAGTCTAAAGAAATCAGCCAAGGTATCAGGAAGAGAATTGTGGACTTTCACAAGTCTGGATCATCCTTGGGTGCAATTTCCAGATACCTGAAGGTATATCGTTCATCTGCACAAATAATTATACTCAAGTACAAACAAGATGGGAATGTCCAGCCATAATACTGCTCAGGAAGGAGACGGGTTCTGTGTCTCAGACATAGCGTGCTTTGGTCCGACGTGCATATCAACCCAAGAACAAATGCAAAACACCTTGTGAAGATGCTGGCAGAAGCTGGTAAAATAGTGTAATTTTGCACAGTGAAACAAGTACTGCATCAACTTGGACTGAAAGGCCACTCTGCCAGGAATAAGCCATTACTCCAAAAGAAACATATGAAAGCCAGATTAAAGTTTGCAAATGCACACAGGAACAAAGACCTATATTTTTGGAGACATGTCCTGTGGTCTAAAGAAACTAAAATTTAACTGTTTGGCCATATTGACCATCATTACGTTTGGAGGAAAAAGGGAGAAGCTTGGAGGCCTAAGAACACCACCCCAACTGTGAAACACAGAGTGGCAGCATCATGTAGTGGGGTTTTTGCTGCAGGAAGGACTAGTGCACTTCACAAAATAGATGAGGAAAGAAGATCAAGTGGCAATACTGAAGCAACATCTCAAGACATCAGCCAGGAAGTTAAAGCTTGGGCGGAAATGGGTCTTCCAAATGAACAATGACCCTAAGCATACTGCCAACTGGTTACACAGTGGCTTTAGGATAACCAAGTCAATGTTTTGAAGTGGCCATCACAAAGCCCTGATCTCAATCCTATTGAAAATTTATGGGCGAAGCTGAGAAGGCAAATGCGAGCACGACGACCTACAAACATGGCTCAGTTACATCAGTTCTGTCAGGAGGAATGGGCCAAAATTCCTGCCAACTATTGTGAGAAGCTTGTGGAAGGATATCCAAAATCTAACGGACTAATTGTAACCAATAGACTCCATCAGGCACCTCTCACCCAGCCAGTCAGTAAGTTTTACTCTGCACTGAAGAGGGGCAAACACTCCGAAAAGGCTGTCTGTAGATGAGCAAAACAGGCCTGCCTTTAATCCTATTTACATTGTAACACCGTAATGAGTCACAAGTGAATTGAGGATTACTACATCCAATAGAAAGCACTGGTGAGTTCTTCAGCTCTTTCCCATAAGCCTTTAGTTATATACAAAATACTCCATGAGGTAGAAAAGGCGATCAAATCCTCACACACCGTCATGGCGCTCATTCTTCCAAACGAGATACATTACTCCTCCTAATGGATTGTTACAGAGACATAAAGGACTGCTCTATGATGAGGTAGCGGACAACCAAGGTCCCCTATATTGTTTTGTCATAGGGACGCTCTACTACCTTTGATGGACTAGATGTTTCAGCTATTGTCAACCATTTTGGATTTCTTGAGCTGAGTTATCTTGTCACCCACCTTCATCCCATTATGTATATCTACCTCCCTGCTGTATCTTCCACCTTTGCTCATTAGACATCTGCCAGTTTTATTGATGTGAGTCATGCTCCTGCTCTTCCACAGATAAGTACATAAGGAAAGACTACCATGAGGTACAACTCCACATGTTCCCACATACCTGTGAGATAAAATAAATTTTTACTTAAAGGAGTTTTTTGGCATTTCAATAGAATGTGCTATAAATGTCTGATAGGTGCAGATCCCACCTCAGGACCTATCTTGAGAACAGGCCCCTGAAAGTCTCCATGCGAGGTTGCCGTGCATTTCAATTGCAAAGTTTCGAGAATTTTGATGGCCTGTCCTCAAGATAGATGCAGGTCCAAGAGACCTATCAGGCACTTATGGCATATCCTATCAATATCTTATGAATATCTACCATGGGAACACCTCTTTAACTTCTCATCTCAATATTGTATAATGCACCACAACTCATAAATATGCAGATGGAGCAACCAATGTTATAATTTTGAAGCACAAGATAAATCACAAAAAATAAAAGAATAAATAAAAATAGATGTGTAAAATGCTCCAAGAAAGTACACACAAGTAGACTTTAACTAACCATGTAATACATATCTTTCACAATGGATGACCTACTTTAATGGTCAAAATGAAGTATTTGACAGGACGCACCATGATTAACCATTTATAAGTCTTTTAATGGAACAGACTGTTCAGGTCAATGAGCCATTTACACATCAGGTAAATGCTGTAAGGTTATTCAGGAACAAGTGATTCAAAAGTAGAAGAGTTCTAAAACTAACCAGAAATACTTTGTGTAAAAGAAAGGTCAATTTCCTGCAATCCAAGTGATATAATGAACTGCTGATACATTTTATAGAATAAATACATGGGCTTCTTCCCC
>JAODAL010011734.1:0-98561 GCA_025379985.1 Phyllomedusa bahiana
CCCCCCCCCAATTTCCTCCCGAAAACCGGGCGGAAGAATGGACAAGTTTTTCGGAGCACCAGCGGTGTAAAAAAACGTCCGGCAGAACATCCGTGCACTGGGGACTGCTGCATGGATTTTCTATTTAAAAGGTTGACAGTTAGGCTATGTTCACACAACTTAATTGCGGGGCGTACAGTACACCCCGCAATTACGCCGGGTGTTCGGGAGCGCAGGAGTTCGCGCAGCTTGCCGGCCCAATAGACAAGCATTACTCACGGCGCGTAAGCGCCGTGAATAAATGACATGTCAATTATCTTCCCGCTCGTACAATATGATCGTATGGTACGAGCGGGGAGAGGAGGCGTAATACATAGTTCTCTATGAGAACTGTGGATTACCGTAATGATTGGGGTGCGTTTCACTCATATTAGAGCGCAGTATGCTCGCAATCCGTGGCGAACTGCGTCCCAACATAAGCCGTGTGAACTTACCCTTAGTTTACAGACGGCTTTTAAATACGAAAACCGTTTGTAAATCCGATTGAGAACCTGAGCCATGGGGACAAGCCCTTATTCTAAAACTCAGTATGGAGCTCCTTGCCCTGATGGTTCTTCATGGTCTTCATGGTTCTGCCTTCATGTCTTGCCATGCTGTAATTATTTACTTACTATACGTTTTTGCTGTTCAATTGCTGATATTTTTTTTTAAAAAAAAATGACAAAAGCAAAATTTTACTCACAATAAACAGCAAAATCAGGGGCTAAAAAGATAGATATTAAAGCCTTATGTCGTTTCCTCCTCCCATTAATGTGTTCTGCCTCCCCCCTTAAGTCCGCTATCCAGGTTTTGTGGCCATTTAACATTTCATGTTTTTGGATTTTTCATACTCCTTTATCTCCTTCAAAGCCTAGCAGGCTGAAATAAATAAATAAAAATGCACCAAGGTTAAAAAAAAAAGAAAAAAAAGAAATTCATAGCAATTAATTAAATCAATTTTTAAATGTACTGAATGGCGGAAAAGAAAAACTGAACAACTGGGGTATTATTTGGCAAATCACTGGATTTGCACACACAACTTTGACTCAAACAGATTAAAAATAGAAGTCTAAAAACCTAAATAGAAGGAGGAATTAATTAATCAATTTGCAAAAATTCTTATGTCATATGGATAGATAAATGGACCACTCAAAGTATGACAATAGCAGAGTATTTTATTTGCAATTTTATGTCGTTTTTTCAAAATCAATCGAATGTTACATAAATTTTCCCCAAAAATACCTTCATTCAGAGTTTTTGGGCCTCGAGAGGAAGGTTGGGCAAAGACACACAATATGTAAAACCATGGAATACAGGCACTGGATATACAAGGTTGGTTAGAGTCCAATCAGTCAAAAGCATGGGGACAATGCAGGAGCTAGAATATAATAAAAGAGGCTATAGTTTAGATAACAATGGAGAATACGGTGTTAAAATTGTAAGATCAAATCTGGCACAATTTAGTTTATCAGACTTTTTAGAACGGTGTCTGATGGCTTCTATGGGAAAATTATTTTTACGTTAAAAGCAGTCAGTGTGTGGGTTAATAAAAAAAAGAAAAAAACATTTCTCTACTTCCCGAACCCCCCACTACTCCAACTGTCCTTGTTGGTTTACCACTTCCTGACGCTGTCTCGACACAGTTAGAAGATGCCAGTTACTGTACATTGCAGTGGGGCCAAGGTGGAACGATAGGAATCTGTAGGTTAAACTCAATTTTGGACTACATCTGTTGTATTTCGTGAACATATAAACTTTAGTACCGGACGCATGGTAGACCACGTTATTGTATCGCTCACGGAATCAGAATGTAATATCCTAGTAAAAAGAATATATTTATTAATATGCATTAAAAATTCCAAACATGAAATCTCTCGATAATTGCAGCAAAACTCATCACCTAGGGTGGATAACAACGCCTCAAACCAATCGCAAGACCACTCTTATATAATCAACACATAGGGGGACATGTATGAAACTGTCTAGGTCTAAGACTGTCTTTTTTGCCCATAGCAACCAATCAAAGCTCATAGCAACCAAGAGCTCATAGCAACCAGAGTCCATAGCAACCAATCAGAGCCCATAGCAACCAATCAGAGATTCCCTTTCATTCCATATAGTGCTTTGAAAATATAAAAGGGGACTCTGATTGGTTGCTATGGGCAACAAAGAGAGTTTGGACCACATATATAAAAACTGTCTAGGTCTTAAAGTGTATACATTCAGGAACTAGACCATGGTACATAAAGCATGTCCATTTATGAAGTAGACCATGCTATTGTGTCCAGCAAATAACATATATACGTTCAGGAAGTAAACCATACTTAGTGTCTGGTACATAAAAGTATAGGTCCAGGAAGTGGACCACACTATTGTGTGTCTGGTACAAAAAAAAATTATGTTTAGGAAGTAGAACACGGTACATGAAGTGTATACATTTAGGAAGTAGACCACATTTTTGTGTCCCGTAGATAAAACATTTACATTCTGTAAATAAACCACAATATACAAAGTGTATAAGTTCAAGAAGTAGATCACAATTTTGTGTCTGGTACATAAAGTATATTAGAAAAGATTCAAAGTGGTCGGCACCAGAATGGGTAAAAACTGAGGGTTTTTTATTGAAAAATAAGCCAAAAATAGTGCAACAGCATATGATCAGGAGGGCAAAAACGCTGACATGTTTCGGGCGATGTAACGCTCTTAGTCGTAGTCGAATATACATTCAATAAGTAGACCCCAGTATGTAAGATTATATTTCAATATATATGTCATTTACATACCTGTCACAATGGTGTGGTTTTATTGCCAAATGTACACACATATATATACATATACTGTGGTCAATTTCCTAAACTTACACATTTGAAGCACCATTCTCTACCATGCATGTAAAGAACAGCCAATAAGTAATGTTATGCTATAAAGAACCGAGCCAATAAAAGCATTTATGTGTACAGAGAAGACTACTTATATGGTGGTCATATATATATACGACTACCAAATAAGTAGTCTCCTCCGTACACATAAATGCATTTATTGGCTCGGTTCTTTATAGCATAACATTACTTATTGGCTGTTCTTTACATGCATGGTAGCGAATGGTGCTTCAAATATGTAAGTTTAGGAAATTGACCACGGTATATGTATATATATGTGTGTACATTTGGCAATAAAACCACACCATTGTGACAGGTATATAAAATGTATATGTTCAGTAAGTAGCCCACGGTATATAGAACATATGCCTTTTGGAAGTAGACCACACTTTTGAGTCTGGTACTTAAAGTGTGTACATTGAAGAAGTAGACCACAGTGTGTATATGTTTAGGAAGTAGACCACACTTTTGTTTCCAGTACGTAAAACATATACATACATTAAATAGACCACAGTATATAAAGTGTATACGTCCAGGAAATGTATACATGGTACACACAGCATGAAGGTTTAGGAAGTAGACCACACTACTGTGTCTGGTCCATAAAATGTACAGTATATGTTCAGCAAGTAGACCACGTTGTATAAAGCAGATGCCTTTGGGAAGTAGACCATCCTTTTTCACATTTCAACAGGTATTATTAAAAACAAAGCAGTACAAATGACGTTAATATGAAGGCACTGCTAGTACAGAATATGATAACAATACAAAACATGAAAACCGTTAACACAGAAGTAGTCTCGCTGGTAAAGTCCATAAAAAATAATTTGGCTGGCATCGTTGCCCAAATGTGTAGACCATGCTTTTGAGTCTGATACATAAAGTGTATGCGTTCGGGAAATAGAGCAAAGTTAGTTCACAAAAGACTGTTTGACTAATAGACTCCTATGGCGCCACTGGTGTAAACGTTTGGATACCCTTTTCAAGGAATTACAACAGGATACCATCAATGGAGGCCAAAAATGTGATGTGAATGGGGCCTGATAGGCAGTTTGTATGCAATCTACTGGCTACACATCACTTTCTTTAGATAAAGCAATCCAGCCGAGATAGCAACCAGACAATATTTCTTCCCTGTAAACCATTTTTTTTATTTTCTATCGAGTGCACGGCTAGTTTATTAATCCAACACTATCTATAAAACATTCATAAAAACCAACGAATGATCAAATGAAATAAAATTTTGTGCACGAGCTCCATAAAGTTTATACGTGGTAATGATAGGACATTCCCGTTTTATAGAGATATATTGATCCTTGCTCTGAATGTATGATTTGTTACTATAAGCCAGCACGTAACTCCGGTAATGGTAGCCTGGCATATACATTGTAAGTAACAGACTATAGGTATTAAACTGCTGTAAGTTATTATGGATTTATAGCTGGGGAGCAACATCAAACATATCTAATTGAATTGGGTTGACTAGGTCTTCTCAGTGTGACGTTAGTGAGGAGCTGAAGTTGATGGTTATGGGTTTGGCACTGTCCCCGACACATTTTATTCATTATGAGAGTTTGCATTGGCTCATGGAAGATATGTTATACAGAGATGGGCATGTAAAGAACAGCCAGTGAGTAATGTTCTGCTATGAAGAACCGAGCCAATAAAAGCATTTATGTGTACAGAGAAGACTACTTATATGGTGGTCATATATCACCTTATTATTAACTGTATACTGTGGCGCAAATCAAATTAGACTATAATGTAATAATAATACCAATGGATAGGCTCGTAGTAAGTTGTGGTTGTAAAGTTGGAATGACACCATGGTTGGTTGATGTTGGGTATAAAAACACTGGAAAGAGGCAATGAAACCGCATAATACTCCAGATTCAGGTCTATGATAAATTTGACTCAAATCTAAATCATTCTATTTGAGTCGGTCCGAATCTAATTTTGGTATAAATCAGCCCTAACTTTAGCCATAGGTTGGAGTTAGGGTGTAATACACCCAAAGTATGTCCCGCAAATACAATAATTCATTAGCTCTCGTTGATTACCTAGCATTATCCCCGACGCGTACTATGCGCCAGGTGAAAGAAGTAAGTATCTATGGGAGCCGGCATAGAGCTTTTAGAAGTACGCTGGCCAGAGCGTGCTTCTAAAACACCAAGGTGTATATTGGCGAGCACAGGTGCCGCTATATGCCGTGTGAACTCACCCTTATAGTTTTTCATCACACTTAAGGGGCTAACTTATTGTTCCCTGACGCTCCCTGTGTGGTGTCACGTCCAGTCAGATGTCTGGTGTCCCATTTGACGTTGGGTTGTGGATACAGTTAGCAATAGAGAAAAATTTAGGTTCGCGGGATTCTAAACCTGAATATTTTGTTGAATCAGTGTTGAACTCAACAGGAAACTATTTTAGAAACGCTTCAAACAGCTCAAAAGATTTTGGATTCCTTTCCAGTTTGGGAGACAGACTCCCGTAACCATTAAACAATAATTAGCAAAACCTGACAATTTCTGGGAGACTGGTTGCCTTCCTAATGTGTATGGTGGCTTCCTGACTCTCATGACCCTTGTGAATTTTGACACCTGATCCTTTTGATTTCCATAGAGATAAGCCACTGTTAGAGATTTCTGGCAGCCGCTTTCTCTATTCTACCCATTGAGAATGTGTGTAACAATGCTGGTGGACTCCAAACAGTAAACAAGCCAAACAGGGAAGAACACTAGCATTCATAAGAAATAACAAGATGAAAAATTCATCAATCAAAAGAAAGGCTTGATAAATCCGCAAATAGACAGCAGGCAGATTTTGACAAGTGCATAGTTGGTGGAGACTCCACATGTGGGTTCAGTCCAGAAACAAGAGACTAATAACGGACCATAACCATCTGTCCTTATATCTTCCCGTAAACCTTGCCCTATGGCTGTCCCTTACACCAGAACCTCTATCCCTAAAACCGACCCTAAATCTATTCCTTAAAAATTGAGCCTAATCTAGAAAGCGGCTCTAGGTCCCAGCGACTTCCTGGGCAGAGCATATCAGGAACTAGACAAACACCAACCTGATATCCTCAAGCACTAAAAATTCTAGAACTGGGTCATACGAAACATAGAGACAACAGCATAATAGAACTTGATACAACTGAACCAGATAATTTATTTTAATAAACAGTAATTTCAAATATCAGGACTAGACAGGAGACCTTTCAGTATACTCTGCAATCAGACCGCTAGACTCAAATGAGGTTTATAGAGGTAACTAACGAGCTCCAGGTATGTGCCCAGGTCAGCTGACATGCAAGGGAGGAGCCATGCAACCACTCCTACTGAACATATACATCAGGAGACAGACATAACAAAGAAACTCCTGTTGATCTAATAAGCAGGATAGGATGCAATGGCGGGAGAGCTCCTGCCATTCGAAACAATATGCATACTTGGCCAATTATTGAATGAAAGATGTTATGGAGGGGACAACTATCAAGCTACAGATGCAGACTATGGCAATGTAAGCCGAGCACCGAGGTAAGATTCCCGGAATACAGCGAAGTTACGGACGAAGAAAACGACTCCAACACCAGTTCAACAACCCATAGTTTACTGAACTTTTCAGAAAAGCATTGTGAACAAATCCCCAAACACACATGTACAAAGTAGTAACCAAGGCCCCTGTGCCACACAGCGCGCCGCCGAGAGTGTGTCCTCTGGATGCACGATCAGTTTACCTACTCATGGGGTTCAGAAAGGCCGAACACCCGCTACCTTTTAATTCCATACAAGGACAGGAACAATCGTGTGTGGTGCAGTTAAAAGGCACGCGGCGGTGTGGCACAGACGCTTACAATGTAACCAGCTCTACCCGCTATCCCCAGACATATACACATAAAACAGATCCTCTCACATGCGAACCGGTTGCATAAATAACAGTGCTATAACAAGCCCCATCCAATGTCCCGAATCAGGAGGCGTAGTTGGATAAACACCTATGGCCTGAAACCAAATCTGTCCTAACTAGACTAACAGGCCTGCACACAGTCCTAGTTTTGTTGGCGTGCACGCTTTCTTTGACCCGGGTATACCTTTTCGATGGCCGGCAGTTGCTGCTCTGAGGTGATGTTCCCTGCTGTCCAAGATGTAGTCGCTCCTCTCAGTCTTTGCAGAGGGTCCTTTCCTTTGTGGGTCTTTCTTTGACAACAGCTTCAATGCGCACAGTTACACTCCTCTCTCTCTGGGGGTTCTCACACTTTTGAGCCCAAACGGAGCAGAAAATCCCAGTCAATCTTCAGCCAGCATCTGTTCCCTCCTGCTTTCTCTTTGTCTTTCTTGTTCTTCCCAAAAACATGGCCGCTCCCTCATGCCTCCAGTCACATGTCTCTAGTCACATGTCTATCATTTGCATACAACAGTTTCCGGAGACAGTGACATCTTGTGGCCAAACACCAGAATGCAACAGAATGCTTTACAATAATAAGTCACACATATGATTTTACTGAGTAAATACAATGCGGCTGTTCCACTATCCCACAGCAACACACAATTGGGAACATTTACAATGGGAATTATAACAAAGTTTGCCGCAATTTACGCAAAAGTACTAGAGTGCATGCTTAACACCAAATGTATCATGTATTGTAGACAGATTTTAGACAGGTCTGCGCCATGTCTGATAATAGGGGTATGGTTTTATGGAAAAGGGACTAGGCTTAATGTACAATGCTGTGCACCAAATCAGGCTCCATAAAGTTTGGCGCAATTATTGCCGTTAATTGATCCAACTTACATATTGTGTAAAGTTAAATATGTGCGGGAGATTTATCATACACCATAAGCCACTGTGATACATTTAGCTCATTCTTAATTTGTCTGGTCTACCATAAGATTACACTAAGGGCAACATGAATGAACTGGGCTACACCAGCTTTCTGTTGGACTAAACCATACCAATTTCATAGTGGCGAGTCTGAGATTTTGATGCATACACTCTATGCGCTACTTTTTGGCACATAAATGTGTCTCACAATGGCAATCATTTATAAAGTGCTGTGAGACACTTTCATAGATGCTGACGTATGTTACACTTACTGAAAAGTACGACTGTCGAGGTGGCACCACATTTCATACACGTCGCCCTAAGTATTAGAAAAGATCATGTGCCCTATTGTCTACAATTTTTTGGACTGCAGCTGACACTCAGTAGTTAAAGGGGTTGTCCAGGATGAGAAAAACATAGCTGTATTCTTTTCACAGCATGTGGCTAGTATATAAATGAAGCAAAAGTGCTGTGATTTTACCAAGGTTTTGGAAAATTGTGGCAGAAACCAAGTGTGAATACATTTTTATGTGCAGAATTCAGGTGTTATTGTTAGGTGTAGCTGGATGTAATGTTTGGACGGGCCTAGTGATATGATGGCTTTCTTTCTAGTGCATATATGTGGGTCTAGAATTGAGGGCCCCCTTTATTGGGCATCCATATGACCTACAACACTTATCAAACTAAAGGTCAGGATTCATAAGGATCAGCTCTAAACTTTCCAGGAAAGACACAGCCAGTGCTTGACAGAAGTGGATACGCCAGCACAGGAAGAGGGCACCATCTTGGATTTTAAGCTCTGGAGTGAACCTCCACCCCACAGAGGCGCACAGGCAATGACACAGCTCTTGAACCCCTACTCAAAAACCCTCCAACAGCTTTTTGAGGGCATACATAATACTGATGTTGCCCTACTGTGAAGATGAGTTTGAGACCCCTGATCTACAGCATCGACTTGGGTTGTCATCTGGAGGAGGGCACGCTGTTTTGTTTATAGCAATTGGGGTGTTGCGGTGTATTTTATTAAAGATGTGCTTCCATGAAGGTATTTCATGCCTGGTTTGTTCTTCTTCAGCTTTTAGTGTATTAAAAAGGGGGCGTGTATAATTTGTTTGAACTGCATATCATGTGACCCAGCAGGCTTGACTTCACCATGCCTTTCTCCACAGTGTGCTCACTCTAGCAAAAACATAGGTCTGAGAAGCCACAATGCAGTTGAGTGGTTAGAACTTCTGCCTACCAACATAAGGGTCCTAGGTTAAAATGGTAACGATAATAGGATATCCAGCACGCAATCAGGTGTTCCCAGTTAAAAACATGTCAAAATTTATTTATCATCGAATAAAAATTGCAGAAATTTCAAAAATGCACTCACCAGCAAAGCAACAGTATACACTAGTCAGTAAGGTAGAGACATGGAGTGACAGAAGTAACGCTACCTAGGTTAAAATCCCTGCAGGAACCAAACATGTGAATTTTTTTTTTTCTTAATGCACATACCTAATTGAAGTTTCTTTTTTATTTTTATTTACTTGCACTTTTTGACTTATTACTATGGCGTAGAGAGGACAGGAGTAGAATGACAGCACCTGGGGTTGAACACCTACTCAGCATTGAGTGTGAGTGATTACCAGGCAGGGAAGAGACTGGCAGTAGCTGCCTGAGAGGAGAGGTGATGTCTGAGCATGTGCTGCCGGGACTGAGGAGCTCTCTTCACTGGTCGTATCCCCTGGATTAACACTAAAGGGAGCATCTAAAACAAAAATGTTGCAGAATTCTTAATAATGATGAATGGTGAAAATGTTTATTATTTAATGTGAAGCCTCCTGCATCAATTCTACTTTAAGCATATTTTCTAAAATGCTGCAGAACCTCTTAGGGAGAGAATCTGGAAACCACCTTTCCTCTGTTGAGGATATAAACAGAGACATAAATAATAGAAAAAAAAGAACAAGATAAGGTAATCGTCAAGTTAAAGAGACTTGATTGATTTTTTTTTTCAAAGTGTTTTGACATTTTTTCAGGCGAGGAACAGTCTTCAGGCAATTAAATCTAATGACAGCTAATTAAAAGAAATCATTTGTCCCTCATAACGGATTGGAAGGTAGCAGGAGATAACGGCTGACTGGGGGCAAATACAGCTCCCAAGTGAAATGTTCCAAAAATGGGAAAAAGTTTATAACATCTGTAAAGTGTTCTCTGAAGTGTGAAGAAAAGCTCGGCTGGTAACTTTGCCAATATATTGCTTTCTAGACAGGTTTTTCGGTAAAAAAAAAAATGCCCTAAATTTTAAGTATTTTTTATGGCTTTTTTCAGTTTATTACATTTATAAACTGTATAAATACCAAGAGAAAACAAAGGGAACTCAAGCTGTGCCTCCATAAATGTCAACAAATTAGACACAGTAGTCACTGGACCCCTTCTAACAACTTAACCCATGCCTGCCTATTTGTTTTCTGTCCTTGGCAGCTTTGCGGTTCTTGTATTTATCGACTCCTCTCCCATGAGCAGTGGCACGGTTTGCCGCGCCTTGTACCTGCGCCTGCTTTTAGTACCTTATGATATTGACATTATTATAGCTGTAATGTAGTTACCAGACCTCATCTAACAACTTAGTCCATGCCTCCCCATTCATTTTCCCTCACTCATTATTGGGGATATATTGTTGGAAAGCCTCGGCAGCCATGTCATTCTTGTATGTATTAGAAAACAATATTTGGCTTTGCACATCCTAAAACTTTTTTGAAAAAAAACAAGCATAGGTGCACACTGGTGCGGCAGCAATATACATACACATTCCAATATCAGCGGAACACTATCAACTAAAGAAACTATCAAAAGGGGACATAGGAATTTTTGAAAAAGCATTTCTGCTACTTAGGATACATGAAATTTTTTGAGGTTCTTAGTTCACATTTTTTTTATCAAAACTGCTTAAGCCCACCTAGCAATCTTCAAGAGGACCTCAACTGCCGGTGGGTTCCTACACTAACGTTACCTCTCTTTAGGGCCTGTTCAGACCTCCATACTTCAGGGAGTGAAGGCACCAGCTTCTATGAACACTGCTGTCACGGGGGTCGCGGGCACCGCTGCTCCCCGCGATCGCCCCCCTGCACGCAGCGGGTCCGACGCGAGTGCCGCGGCTGCCCGCGACCATCCCTCTGCGGTTCGGGCTCCTGCGTCGATTCACTTACCTGTCCATGCTCCTGTGAACGCTGCTCCTGCCCGTCCCGGCCGCTGCGCGCATGCCCGCTGCTTAAGGCGCGCGCGCCAGCGTCCCAATAATTGGTCTATTGTTGGGCGCTGGTTCTATTTTAGGGAGACGCCCCCTGCACTTCCTGCCAGTCCGTTGGTGTGTTTTCCGTGCGTTTAGAGAGTGTTGGAGTTCTGGATTGTCTACCCTTGTACCAGTCCGCTTGCTTACGTTTCCTGACCTTGCCTGTTTGCCGCCTGCCCTGACTATCTGCCTGTCTCTGACCACGAACCTCTGCTGCCTGCCCTAACCTTCTGCCTGTCCCTGACTACGCCTCCGGATTCCGACTTTGTACCACGCATTACCCCGGCCGCCATCGCAAGCAAGTCATGTCAGGGGTAGCGACCTGGTAGCCTCACGCCACAGCAAGTCCATCACGCTCTGGTGAATACTGGGGGCTACTTAGACTCCGCTCCCTGGCGTGGCTTAACTATCATCGGTTGTGGTGGTCCAGCGAATCCACCTCTGCATTACAACTGCATTTATTTAAAAACCTTTGAAGGTGGGTGGAGTGCAAAAAAACAACGAGGAGGCAGCCACTCCTCCATACACAGGCTAGAAAACAATATTTGGCCTTGCACATCCAAAAACTTTTTTGAAAAAAATTAACATAGGTGCGCACTGGTGCGGCAGCAATCTACATACACATTCCAAAATCAGTAGCACATTAGTAAATAAAAAAAAACTATCAAAAGGCACATAGGAATTGTACACATAGGAGGTGGGTTTAAGCAGTTTTGGTAAAAAATGTGAACTAAGAACCTCAAAAATGTTTCATGTATCCTAAGTAGCAGAAATGCTTTTTCAAAAATTCCTATGTGCCTTTTGATAATTTTTTAGTTGATAGTGTGCCACTGTTATTGGAATGTATATTCTTGTATGTACTGACTTCTTTACCGACGTATAAAGTGAGACATGAGGTGTGCCACGCCTCCTACCTCCGCCTTCTTGTAATAACATGGGTTATTGACATTAATCTAGCCAGGGAATTGTGTGAATAATGACTGTTCCCCATCTAACAGCTTAACCCATGCAAACACAATACAATATCAGTAGCACTCTATAAACACTAAAAAACGGTCAAAGAGGATATAAGAATTTTTGGAACAGCATTTCTGCTACTATGGAATATTTGAAAAAATTTGAGGTTCTTAGTGTACATTTTTGATCAAAACCGTAAATGCCCACCTACCGCGGCAAGGTGGCCCCAATTCATGTGGGAACCTACGCTACATGCTATCTCTCTTGGGGCGACATGTATGAACATCGGCGCGTCGGAGCACCCTTTTTATTGTTATTTTTAGTGTAAGCTGCGCCTCATTTATGTCGGCGCCCGAAGTGCGCTCATACATTCGGTGTAAAGTTCCCTGCACCTCGCCAGTGTGTGAGGCGCAGTGCGGAACTTAAGCGCAGAAGGACTGCGCCTAACATATATTCCGATTCTAGACAGGCTGGAAATCAGCGATAAATCATTAAAGAGGTTGTATCATTTCATTAAATGGTCTTCAGAATAAGGGGACAGTGAAAACAAGCAACTTTGCAATTGGATGTCATTAGCAAAGCTGTCTTGTATTCACAGTATTCCTTATCTTGTGTTTTTGTTTACACTGATATCCAGTCCTGGTCGAATCCCTCCTGATCCCTCCTCCTTGCATTTAACTAGCTGAGAGCTCATTTACATTCTGTACAGCCCCCGGTCGAATTCACGGAGCTGTGTCTCTCACTCAGAGTAAGGGACCGTCACATTGTCACTTTATACAGGCAGAAGAAACAGAATTAAACTGAAGGGCTTACACAATCAGGAAATAGCACAATTTGTGTCGATCCCTGTCTGACTCAGAGTTAGGGGCCGTAGCATTTTCTCTCTCCACACCCAGCAGAAACAGACTGCAACAGATTCTACAATGAGAAAACATAACAGTTTTGTCCCGGTGCCTAACTCTCCTGCATAGAAGCGAGATCTGTGCTGTTCATAGAGCATCTCCAGCTGTGAGAGGAGAAGATTTCAGTTGTTCAGTCTAGATTGAATGCAGCCTGTGGTATGTATCCAGCTCTTACAAAATAAGACTGCATAGGGAAAGACACAGTGACATGTGGACTCAGAGAGGGGAAGGGGGGAGTCTCGGGAGCCAGCATGAACAGTGAAGGGGGGGATTATGTCACCCAGCTGGGAGGGGAAGAAATGCCCCTGCATTTCCATAGTTGAGAAGCTGAGAGCAGTGTGAATCAGCCGAACTAAGGAAGCGATACATCCCCTTTAAGCATGTCAGTGAAGAGCAAAAAGAGTTGTCTTTCAAATGAATGAATAAAGTGAAAAGTCCAAGTTGACTAAAATCCATTGCAATGTATCGAAAAAGTAGATCATTGAAAATAAAAACAAATATATAAGATCTCAAAAAGAAAGAAATAATAGCTAGAACAGGTCTTAAAAAAAAGGGAGAGAATGGAACTAATTTTACATTAAATAAGCCAATGCAGATGTTGTACAGATGTTAATTTTGGTCTATTTTTTTTTTAAGATGTATTTGTTCTTCTTTCACATTTTATTCTATTTTGGATATACAGCAAGAGCCAGCACAAGCACAGGTCTGGCTGGGACTGTGGTTCTCCAAGCAGGATTTCTATGTTCCCAGGGCTTAGTTCTGGATGTATTTACAGACATATTTACGTCCGTAAATACATCACCAACTGAGCCTAAAATAATGAACAAGTAGCTTAGAATGGCTACCAATGGGAAATCCGCACGTGTTTACGTCCATATTTACGACCGTAAATACATTCGGATTTCCCATTGGTAGCCATTCTTAGCTACTTGTTCATTATTTCAGGCTCAGTTGGTGATGTATTTACGGACGTAAATACGTCTGTAAATACGTCCACAGCTAAGCCCTGGGAACATAGAAATCCTGCTTGGAGAACCACAGGTCCCAGCCAGACCTGTGCTATGCTGCCTTTTGTTGTATATATTGAATTGCATAAAAGTGGAAAGCAGCCCAAACACATCTTAAATTCTTGGTATGCAAAATGTTTAATAAAACATCTGGACAACATCATCAGTGGCTTATTTGATGTTAAATTAGTGTATGTCACGGACTTTGGAATACTTTTTATAGTGGATAATTTTTTCTTAGGAGAGACTATATATATTGTCATTACTGTTATTGGATACAATTTATTAATGCATTGTTTTCATTGTTAGAGCACTTGGATATGTCTTTTAATTAAGTACTTCATTTAAATGCCCAATCCATTTTATTCTTGTAGTGGTTTAAGGCTCTGTTCCCCACGATTCTTTCAGGGAGAATTTGTGGCCGCAAATCCGTCCGGAATGACATTGCAAATACGTGCCACACTTTGTGACACGTATTTGCAATGTAATTCACGACGGATTTCGCGTCGGAAATACATTCCCCATTATTTACTATGTATCCAATGACAGTAATGACAATTTTATACACTCACCGGCCACTTTATTAGGTACACCTGTCCAACTGCTCGTTAACACTTAATTTCTAATCAGCCAAATACATGGCGGCAACTCAGTGCATTTAGGCATGTAGACATGGTCAAGACAATCTCCTGCGTTAAAACCCGAGCATCAGTATGGGGAAGAAAGGTGATTTGAGTGCCTTTGAACGGGGCATGGTGTTGGTGCCAGAAGGGCTGGTCTGAGTATTTCGAGAAACTGCTGATCTCCTGGGATTTTCACGCACAACCATCTCTAGGGTTTTTACAGAGAAGGGTCCGAAAAAGAAAAAACATCCAGTGAGCGGCAGTCCAGTGGGGGGAAATGCCTTGTTGATCCCAGAGGTCAAAGGAGAATGGGCAGACTGGTTCGAGCTGATAGAAAGGCACAGTGACTCAAATAGCCACCCTTTTACAACCAAGGTAGGCAGAAGAGCATCTCTGAACGCACAGTACGGCGAACTTTGAGGCAGATGGGCTACAGCAGCAGAAGACCACACCGGGTGCCACTCCTTTCAGCTAAGAAACGGGAAAAACTGAGGCTCCAATTTGCCCAAGCTCATCGAAATTGGAAGTAGAAGATTGGAAAAAAACGTTGCCTGGTCTGATGAGTCTCGATTTGCTGCGACATTCGGATGGTAGGGTCAGAATTTGGCGTCAACAACATGAAAGCATGGATCCATCCTGCCTTGTTTTCAACGGTTCAGGCTGGTGGTGGTGGTGGTTCATGGTGTGGGGAATATTTTTTTGGCACTCTTTGGGCCCCTTGGTACCAATTGAGCTCGTTGCAAACACCTTGTGGAATCTATGCCACGAAGAATTGAGGCAGTTCTGAAGGCAAAAGGGGGTGTCAACCGTTCTAGCATGGTGTTACCTAATAAATTGGCCGGTGAGTGTATATTCTCTCCTAAGTAAAAATTCTCCACTATAAAAAGTATTCCAAAGTCCGTGACAATTACACTAATTTAACATCAAATAAGCCACTGATGATGTTGTCCAGATGTTTTATTACATATTTTCCATAACAACAGTGTACTGCCGTAAGTGTAGAACTTGAGCACATTGCAAGAATTCCGCGCTCCACTTTGACTTCTCCGCTCAGATAGACCACATTAAACTAGGTCTGCCTGTCGGAGCTGTAATGCGCCTCACCTTGCCGACCCGCGATCATGCATACCTCGAAGTTTTCGAATTAGCTGCGTCACGCCCCAGAATGCCCACATCTCGCCTATTGCACGCCCCTTCATGTTAGGCGAATCCGAAAGTGGCGAAGGTTGTGCCTAACAGCGCATCCCTGCGTCCGACAGTGGATTCGGCACGGTGAGGCGCAGTATACGCCTGAAATCAGGCGCAATTCCCGATCATACATGTCGCCCTTGATATCTGTTCAGACCTCCACATTTCAGGGTTAGAAGATTCCAGCTATAAACCTGATCTGATTAAAAAGCCTGTGCAGGTGGGTGGAGTACATAAACCAAGCTGGGGACTAGCCACCTCCCCATACAAACAGTCAAAAAACGTATAGGTGCACAGTGTTGTGGCAGTCAATAGCTATGCAAACACAATTCAATATCAGTAGCGCTCCATAGAAACTAAAAACAGTCAAAGAGGACATAAGAATTTTTGGAACCGCATTTCTGTTACTATGGAATGTATGAAACAATGTGAGGTTCTCAGTGTACATTTTTGATCAAAACAGCTTAACACAGCCTAACCATTTTCCATCACTCATCATTGGGGGTATGATGTAGCATAGTCTTGGCAGCCATGTTGTTTTTGTATGTACAATTGTAAACTGTATAAATACCATGAGAACACACAGGAAATTTAAGCTGCACCTCTATAAATTCCAGAAAATTAAACCACAATAGATATTGTAAGCTCGGACACAAAAAAAATTAAAAACGCTTAAAATACATACTCTGCAGTCTAGACCCTAGAATCAAGGACAAAAAAACTTCCCAAGAGAAGAAAGGGACCATACCAGATTCTCAGACTATAGGACACACTTTTTCCTCTAAAAACAGTGCTAAAACATTAGTGGACCTTATGGAGCGAAGGTAGTGAACATACTGTGCCAAGATCTGCAGTGGTAGCTGGCTGTTATAGGCAGCTGGGCTCTCGACTCGAAGGTCCGATTTGAACCATCTCCAATCCTGGCCACTTCACCGCCTAAATTCCATAGTCAGTAGCAACTGCAGTATCTAGTTGGTTAAAAGAAGGAGAGCTTCTGGGTCAGACAAGTATAGAAGAAAGCCTACTAGGCCCTTCAGTTAACAAGCTGCCTAGCATAACCCAGAATCAATACATATGTTAGGGTGGCGCCTAACACTGGAAGATGATGCAGTGGGTGCTAGTTGATCTGATCAGTTTTCATGGCAGCCAGGGGCCTACTAAAGACCTTCATGGCTGCCATGTTGCCACTTCTATTACTCCCATGGTCATGGGTAGGGTGTAGTAGGAGAGCCATATTTATACGGCAGAACATTGTACAAGCGTTCACACCCCCTAGAGGTCAAGTAACCAAGGGGGACTACAAGTACTATTAAGAAAAAAAATGCTGAAAGTTTACATCCCCCTATTGCCATTTTTACAAATAAAATATAAAGGTAAAACATTTTAGAAATTGGTTAAATTGGTTTTGCTTCATCCGTAAAAGTCCCATATATTAAAATATAACATTATTTATGCTGTACAAATTGCGTTCCAAAAAAGTATAGAATAAAAAGTGATCAAAAAGTGTCATGTATTAAAAATGGTAGCCATGAAATCTATACTTCAGCCCGCAAAAAAACAAGCTCTCACTTAGGTCCAAGAAGGAAAAATAAAAAAAGTTATTTGTTGTAGAATATGGCACTGCAAAAAAAAAAAAAAAAAAAAAAATAAAAATACATTTTTGGGGGTTTTCATCTAGATTACATGATACAGTCAATGGTACCATTACAGAGTACATCCTGTCCGCAGAAAACCATCCCCTCAAAAAACGATGTAGATGGAAAAAAGAAAGTTATGGCACTGGCAAGGGGGGGGGGGTAGTGAAAAAAATTCAAAACTCTCCCCTTTTTGCATTTTACAAATAAAATAACAAAAAAATAAAAAAGTTACAAATAATTGGTTTTGCCACATTCATAAAAGTCCAATCTATTAAAAGAGTATAATTTTTGGGGGTTTCCCAGTGTATTTAATGGGGTAATCAATGATACTTATTAAGCGAACATCTTGTCCTGCAAAAAACAAGCCCTCATACCACTATGTATGCAGAAAAATAAAATTGGTATGGCTGGAAAGCGTGGAGGAATAAATTAAACCAAAAAATACCTCCAGGATAGTGAGTGAATGGTGCATGAGCCTCTCTACTGTGTGTTGGCATGGAGCACAAGAATGAAGAGAAGCAGATCCCAGCAGGGGAAATTTCAAGGGTTTCTCTCACTACAAAGATAGCTTTCAACATTTAGGGACAACTAATGGAAGACTTTTTATAAATACATTAGTCTTGATTTTACTTTAGTCAGGACATAAAAAAGATTCTATCTGCTCTGAGTGTACACAGGTTCCTATGGTTACCTGACCATAGCATTTCTATCTGATTAGAGCAGGGAGTAATGTCACCAAGATCTGGAGACTAATCATCTCTAACAAGATTAGCTTTTGTTTAAAGATTTCACTCCTCAGAGTATGTGTAGCCTTGTTTACTGAAGATAAGGGGCCGTTTACACAGCACAGTACAAATACCAGTCAGTTTATCCGACCGGTATTTGCACTGTTTTCATGGAACATGGCCACAGGGGGATGACTTTTCTCCGCTAATCGCGGAGACATATTCGTCTTCTGTCCGAAAACCGGTCGGAAGAATGAATATGCTATGTTTTTTGGACCGCCGGTGGTCTGAAAAACCTCCCGGCGGAAAACCCGTGCAGTGGTGAGGCCGTTTTAAAAGTTTTCACCCGGTTTGCAGGCGGTTTTCAAAACCGAAAACCTTCTGAAAAACCGCCTGAAAGCTCGTGCCATGGGGACAAGCCCTTACATCTTGTCAGTGTCACAGCTCAGCTAGTTACAGAGAAGCTAAATATGCTAATCACTGCTATAGAACCACCCACAGCCTAAGGAGACCAGAGTGAAAGAAAAGCTGTCTGTGACTGTGAAACTGCATGGTGAGAAAACCCCTTTAAGTTTGTTATCTAATTAATGTCAATGGACACTTCTAAAGAGTATGAATTGCCCAAAGCAGAGAACACCTTTTTAGTATATTATGTAATTTCTGTACCTACGATTTCTATAATTTATAAGCGAAGTCTACCAAGGGTGATCAAGTCTTGATTATGGCCTTCTATTATGGGTGTCCTCTTTTGCCCTCTACCAGAGCCATTGTACACTCTGAGCTCCAGTGTAGGTAGTCCCGTCTATGGAGTTTTGCTCTTACAACTATCTCCAACATTTAAAGAATATGAACTAAAAACATATATTTTGTACCTTTCTTCCCGTTCCTTCCTCTTCACCACATACTGTTCTTATACCTCCCAGTCCCTTGATTATCCGTGTAGCTGAAAGCACTACTTATGCAAGTAGCCGAGGCTCAGCTTGAAATGTCTTTTAATAGAAAGGAAAATTAGGTGCTTCATGCATTAGGTTAAAATAAATTAATTGTTTTGTTTAATTTATCCCCCGTTGACCTAGTTTTACTTAGTGATCAAAGTGGACACATTTTTTGCAGATTATTTACTTACTGAAGGCATGAACCAGCGGAGACGTATAATAAAAGTATTCCCAGCAGACTAATAGTCTTGTATAAAATGATCTTCCATCAAAAGTCTCCTGACCTGTGGATTACATTTGCTATGTAATGTCGCCTGTGCTGTTCATATGCAGATATTCCTGATCAAGAAAATATTACAAGTATACTGTAAGGGTATGTTCACACGGTGTATTGCGGCACGTACTGTATGTGTCACAATACGCCGGGTATTTTAGACGTATGTGCTGGCCAGCGCGTACTTCTAAAACACTGAATCCAGCCGGCTCCCATTCCCCTTCACTAAGCGCCGGGAAGATGTGACATGTCAATGTATGCCGCGTATTATACACCACGGAAACCATTGGGTATTCATAGCTCTCAATGACCGCTATGAATTACCGTAATTATGGGGCGTTTTTGGGCATATTTCAGCGCAATTACACATCTAAATACGCCCCTCGATTTCACAATCTGAACATACCCTTAGGGTATGTCCACACAGCAAGTGTAAAATGCCGGTCGGATTCTATTTAAGAATACGGATGGTATTTTCGAAGGTTTTTGGGGGATAGTTCTGTCCGCGGTTTTCGGATTCGCCCATCCCCCATAACCTTTGAATTTGCAGCCCTTCTGCCCGAAAACTGGGCTTAAAGGGGTTGTCTCGCTACAAAGATTAGCTTTCAACATGTTGGGAACACTAAATAAAGATGTTTTCCAAATATATTGCGTTGTTAATTTTTTTTGTTAAGGAGCTACAAGTGATTTTATCACCTTCTGTGCTCTTTCTGGTTCCCCAAGTGACCGACCTGTGTACTTCTCCCCCCTGCTGTTTGTTCTATCTGATAGCAGGGAGTGACGTCATCACACAGGTCATGGCGGCACAGAAAGAGAGCTTGTTTGTTATCTGATCTTTCAGACAAAAGCAAGTAATTACTGCTGTACTACTTTACCTCAGAAGCTTCCCTGGTCCTCACAGCTATCTAATTAGCAGAGGGCTGAATACACAGAGCTCATATGCTAATTACAGACAGCTTGACCAGGAAGTGACAGAGCAAAGCAGCATTATTTCATTCACGCATCCTATGAAACTTTGAGATGAGACAACCCCTTTAAGATTTGCATGCCCCAAAGTTTTAGGAACGCCAGCGGCTGAAAATCCTTTCAATGTAGACTACTGAACAGATTTTCTTTTAAAGTCTATGGGGATGGTTTATTGACAGTTTTCAGATGGTTTGCAAACCCGCAAACCATCTGAAAATCTGACCAATAAACCATGCCATGTGGACGGACCCTTCAGATGATGTAGACGTTGATTGGATGGCCACTTGTCCATATCCTTATCCAGGGCCAAAATAAAGTCTATAAAGTTAATGTAGCAGAATACTTATTCTTTTCTTACATGTAAACATAGAACAGTTTAGAAAAATACCAACAGTGTCATACAGTGCCCAGAAAGTGCACTTCTGATTGTAATAGAATTCCCAATTATTTCTGTAACATAAAGCATTAAAAATAGAACTAAAGAGTGTCCAAGTAATAATACCCTATAGTGTACAAATTATAAATTGGCAATAAAAAACATCAAGATATTAAAAGTGCCATAATGTGCACAACAAGTGTCCAAAATGAGCTTAAGGGGTTATCCGGGAGTATAATGATTTCATAGAACACTATAAACTGCATTTATATTGAAAAGTAAAGATATCCAACTGCCTTCTTGTGTTTCTTTTCTTTTCTTCTGCCTTCTTATTCATCTATCATAAGATCAGTGAAACTTCTCTTTCCTACAAGTCCCAGAATCCATTGCAGTTACAATCTAGGACTTCCCTACCTCAACCACCTAGTCCTCTTGTTCAGCCCTGTACACCCTTATATCATCATTCTCAGGCAGTACACCTCATGCCCCTTGTATCTCTGCTCCAGTTCACTTTCTGGTTGCCTGCAGCAGGCTGTGTATAGTACAGTGCAGCAATAAGTTTGTAACATGGAAAAGACATTCTTTCCTCATCCCATAATATATGTAATACAGGTATATGTGATTTGGTTTATATATTTTTATGTATGTGTTGTACACCCCACACAACAGGTACACAGCTATCCCATCATTGTAACTCTGATTGCTGTGGGGAATGTGGCATCTCCCAGCTTTCCTGTACATTGGATAGCATATCTAGCACCCAAGAAAGGCGGGTGATGTCACATCCCCCACAGTAATCCGTTTTTGATCATGGGAAAGCTGTGTGCCTGCTGTAGGGGATGTGGCATCATCCCTGCACCTAGTGACGTCAGGGCAGCGTCTCATAACACTTTAGCTGGCACCATTACTATATAAAGAGCAGTAGGCAGACTTTCTGACTGCTGCTCGATAATCTCAGAGGTCCTAATGCACATTCAGCCAATCAAACAATGCAAGCAAATTTATCAAAACAACATCTCCTCCTATCAGAAGAGGTGAAAACAGAAATAATGAAGACACCTAGACGCTAGCAGTGATGTCACTATGTACACACAGTTATCACTCTGTGTCCACATTAGTGTAAAACATCCTCCCTCTCCAGCTCTGTACATTACATTACATTCCTGCCAGATCTTTCTCTGCTCAGGTCAGATCACGCTGCGCCAGGCTTCAAAGCACACCCACTGAGTGATAACAAAATCTCCACTGAAGCCATGTGATCAATGGACGTTACATCGCTTTGCAGCAATTAGGAAGGACGGGAGTAAAAGGCGGTCTGCCTGGTTTTGCAAAGCAGAACAGGTAAATAATTTTTAATGAGTATCAATTACAAAGTTCAGTATAATTAAGTTGTGAGCAATTAAAGAGATGCCCTTTAAATATGCAGTTCCTAAAATATTGTGTCAAATAAAGCATTAAACATAGTACTAAACAGTGCCTATGTAATACAGCACTATAGCATGCACATTATAACATGGTCACTGGCGGTGACAGCCGAGTGCCTGGGCGAGGAACCAGGGAGACAGGCAGGGGCCTAGTGGAGTAACAGGCAAGTGTGGCAAGTGGTCTAACGGCAGAAATCAGCAGCAGGAGGACAGGCAACAACATACAGGTCAGGTTCACAGAGTAACACCAACAATCTGGTTCAGAGCAAAGGAAGAAAATTTCTTAAGTGCCAGGTGGTGTCTGGCCATTGGAGTGCAAATGATGCGCTGGCCCTTAAAATCTTAAAGAGCCAGCGCGTGCTAGCGCGTGAGTAGATGGAGTAGATGGCGGCATGGGTCAGGCAGAGAGCAGAGACACCAGCTCATCTGCATTCCGGAAGCTTGACAATAACATGACATTTGAAAACACCAGGATATCAAAAGTGCCATATTGTGCCCAACGAGTGTCCAGCTGAGCTAAAAAATGCAGTTCCCAAATATTTCTGTCCAAAAAGAAACAAATAATAGAAATAAAAAGTGTCCATGTTAAACTATCATATAGTAGCAAATTATGACATGACATTAGAAAACATCAGGATATTAAAAGTGATATATCCTGCCTAAAGAGTGTCCAGCTGAGCTTAAAGGGGTTGTCTCACTATAAAGAATAGCTTTCAAAATGTAGGGAACACTAAATAAAGATGTTTTCCAAATATATTGCTTTGTTCATCTTTTTTTTTGTTAAGGATCTACAAGTGATTTTATCACCTTCTGTTTTCTCTTTGGTTTTTCTAGTGACCGAGCTGTGTACTCTTTATCCCCTGCTGTTTGTTCTATCTGATAGCAGGGAATGAGGTCATCATACAGGCAGTGAGAGCTTGTGGGTTATCTGATCTTTCAGACAAAAGACTAAATACTCTGCTGTTTACATTAGCTCAGAAGCTTCTCTGGACCTCAGAGAAGGAAATTTAGCTAATCTAGACAAGATCAGTTTATTAAAAGGTTCATAGTTTGACCAAAAGGAGCCCTACTGTTCTTAACATTTGGGGCGACATGTATGATTTTTAGTGCCCAGACGCCATTTTGCATGCAATAGTAGTGTAGAATGTGCCTGAATCTATGAACCTGTTCTACTGCGGGTCATAGATTTATCGCTTTCCAGCTACAAAACAACACTTCTGGCTCAGGTAAACCACTTTTAAAGTGCTCTACCTGTTCCAGCAGTAATGCGCCTGGATTTGCCATACTGAAGCTATAAATGTGTAGCTTCGGACGGTTGTAGTGCGATACACCTCCAGCAACCCCCACCAATCTCAGGCGCATTACAAAGTGCTGCGGGCCTACAGACTGAGATGGTGGTTTAGGGACAATTGTACCACTTGCCCCCCTTATAATCCAGTTTTTTTTGTCTCATAGTGATCACATGTGGTTTTTGTAGCATGATCACAACACTAAGAATTTCTATTGTAGTTTACGTCTTAGCCGTCATTTGAACAGATACAGTATAATCCCAGTATTTCTTTTAGTTTTCTTATTTGCAAAAATGTCTTTATAATCCATTGGTCCAGGGAAGAGTAATCTGCAAACTGCTGTGCAAATACTGCAGGGGCGCACAGCATTATCTGGTCCAGAAGCCACATTACACATTGGACCTCTCCTGGGGACTACGGTAAATCATAGAAGAGTGTTCCTCATCTGAGACCTTTATGGCACTTCTACTATAAATACCCAACATGGCTGAGGGATCTTGGTTCCAGTTGAGTTGCTGCCAGAGATCAGAATGAGGGTCACCTGCTCGGTTCTCCAGAAAGACGATATAAGGCATCTATTTATATTACAGTTTTGGAGGTTTCAGTAGTGTCTGTTTCACAACTATAACTTGAGAGAACAACACACATATGTGGCCTCTTCTCCATCATCTCCTCCTCTCTGGGGTCATGAACACATCTCTAGGGTTTATCTGGTGGATCTGCCATTGTTGTATCAGAAAATACTCCAGAGAGAATACAGAAACAAAAAGTGTATATATATAAAAAAGACGATCGCGCTCTGTTCGCTGTATAAGCATAGTTGCCAACTTTTGAAAATGAAAAAGCAGGAGATATTAGCCAGGTAGTAGCCAGGTAGTAGCCCCCCATAACCAGGTAGTGCCCCTTACAGGCAGGTAGATGCCCTCTCTGTAGCCAGGTAGATGCCCCCCATTATTTAGCCAGGTAGTGCCCCCATTGTTTGCCAGGTAGTGCCCCCATTGTTTGCCAGGTAGATGCCCCCCACTGTTTGCCAGGTAGTGCCCCCATTGTTTGCCAGGTAGTGCCCCATTTGTTGGCCAGGTAGATGCCCCCATTGCTTTCCAGGTAGTGCCCCCTCTGTTGCCAGGTAGATGCCCCCATTGTTTGCCAGGTAGTGCCCCCCTCTGTAGCCAGGTAGTGCCCCCATTGTTAGCCAGGTAGTGCCCCCTTTGTTAGCTAGGTAGTGTCCCCCATGCCCCCATTGTTAGCCAGGTAGTGCCTCCATTGTTGCCAGGTAGACCCCCCATTGTAGCCAGGTAGTGCCCCCCTTTTTGCCAGGTAGTTCCCCCTTTAGTAGCCAGGTAGTGCCCCCATTAGTAGCCAGGTAGTGCCTCCATTAGTAGCCAGGTAGTGCCCCCCATTGTAGCCAGGTAGTGCCCCCCATTGTAGCCAGGTAGTGCCCCCCATTGTAGCCAGGTAGTGCCCCCCATTGTAGCCAGGTAGTGCCCCCCATTGTTAGCCAGGTAGTGCCCCCCATTGTTAGCCAGGTAGTGTCCCCATTGTTAGCCAGGTAGTGCCCCCTCTGTTGCCAGGTATTGCCCCCATTGTAGCCAGGTAGACCCCCCATTGTAGCCAGACAGTGTCCCCCTAAAACTAAAAATAATTATTATTTTTCAGAAATAATATATAAAAGCCTGCTCGGCTTTCGTTAGCTACAGCCTTAGTGACGTCACTCTAGTCTGTTAGCCTGTATGTGTGGATCCCGCATGCTGCCGGCCGGAGCGTATTAGCGGTGAACACACCACACTGTTTGTATGTTTTTTTATATATTATTTCTGACAAATCCACCAACTGAAGATTGAAGTGGACAGAAACCTGGATTAGAGCGAGGTTCCTGGCTGATGTGAGCATCTAGTGAGAATCTCTGGGGAAGTGGTTGCACTGTTACAGGTGTGTTTTACACTGTTTTATACTATTTGCATGGGGGTTGCATATTTTGGAATTTGAATATTTGGGGACTGCTTGTGATTAAGTTGGCACCTTATACAGCGAACAGAGCGCGATCGTCTTTTTTATATATATATACACTTTTTATTTCTATTAGAGGATTGCAGCAGGAGATTTCCTCTGACGATCTTTGTGCAGCTTGTTCCCTGAAACACCTGGCGCTTGTATCTAAAGTAGTAGTTAGAATACAGAAACAGATTTACTGGATTGCTCATTGAGATTGCTTAAAATAGCAAATACAGCTCTGCAGCATGACATGGTGGGTGCTGTATGTCTGCCACTATTATGATGGGCACTGTATGGTTGGCACTGTTATGGCTGATAGTATTTTGGTTGGCATTGTATGGCTGGCACAGTAATAGTGGGCAATGTAAGGCAGGCATTGTTATGGTGGGCACTGTGTTACTGGTGCTGTTATGGTGGGCACTGTATGGCTAGCACTGTTATGGCTGGCAGTGTTATGGTGGGTACTGTATGGCTGGCACTATCATGGTGGGCACTGTATGGCTGGTACTGTTATGGTGGGCAATATATGGCTTACACTAACAATGACAGCAATATTGGGCCTAAAACAAAAGTGCCAGCCTTACAATGCCCACCATAACAGTGCCAGCCCTTCAGAGCCCACAATAACAGTGCCAGCCATTTAGAGCCCACCATAATAGTCCCAGCTATACAGTCTCCACCATAACAGTGTCAACTCTACAGTAACCACCATAACAGTGCCACCATACAGTGCCCCCCATACAGTGCCCAACATGACACTGTGAGCAACAAAGTGTCTACCATAACAGTGCCAGCCATACAATGCTCACTATAACAGTGCCAGCCTTACAGTGTCCACCATAACAATGCCAGCAATACAATGCTCACTATAACAGTGCCAGCCTTACAGTGTCCACCATTAACAATGCCAGCATACATGCTCACCATGACAGTGCCAGCCTTACAGTGTCCACCATAACAATGCCAGCCATACAATGCTCACTATAACAGTGCCAGCCTTACAGTGTCCACCATAACAGTGCCAGCCATACAATGCTCACCATGACAGTGCCAGCCTTACAGTGTCCACCATAACAATGCCAGCCATACAATGCTCACCATAACAGTGCCAGACTTACAGTGTCCACCATAACAGTGACAGCCATACAATGCTCACTAATAAACAGTGCCAGCCTTACAGTGTCCACCATAACAGTGCCAGCCATACAATGCTCACTATAACAGTGCCAGCCTTACAGTGTCCACCATAACAGTGCCAGCCATACAATGCTCACTATAACAGTGCCAGCCTTACAGTGTCCACCATAACAGTGCCAGCCATACAATGCTCACTATAACAGTGCCAGCCTTACAGTGTCCACCATAACAGTGCCAGCCATACAATACTCACCATGACAGTGCCAGCCTTACAGTGTCCACCATAACAATGCCAGCCATACAATGCTCACCATGACAGTGCCAGCCTTACAGTGTCCACCATAACAGTGCCAGCCATACAATGCTCACTATAACAGTGCCAGCCTTACAGTGTCCACCATAACAGTGCCAGCCATACAATGCTCACCATGACAGTGCCAGCCTTACAGTGTCCACCATAACAGTGCCAGCCATACAATACTCACCATGACAGTGCCAGCCGTACAGTGTCCACCATAACAGTGCCAGCCATACAATGCTCACCATGACAGTGCCAGCCGTACAGTGTCCACCATAACAGTGCCAGCCATACAATGCTCACATAGACAGTGCCAGCCGTACAGTGTCCACCATAACAGTGCCAGCCATACACTGCTCACCATGACAGTGCCAGCCTTACAGTGTCCACCATAACAGTGCCAGCCACACGATGCCAACCATACCATGTCATTGGTTGAATGCAGCTGACAAAAGATGAATATTACTTTCTGAAATATGAGGACAGAGACAAAGCATGTTTGTGTCCTGATGGTTGGGAGCTGCACAGAGGGGCACTTGCACAGGCACTAAATTACCAGTAGTAATAGCAAAAGGTAAGAGCACAGTAGCTTTGTCGTCACCATCAGTTGCAGATTTTGGTGGGAGAACCATTCCTTCTGCATTCAGATCTCGTCCATCGCTGTTTATTGCATCCAAGCTCTCACTTCCACAGAAAATGAAATTCTGGAGAGATTTGGCCCAAGGACCTCGAGTTTGACATGTGCTGCAAAGGATGGGATCAGAGACACATCAAATGGTGGTTGTTTAACCCCTTGGATGCCACAGTCAGCCAGTCAGCGTCCTAGCAGAGACCCCTAGGTTTACCATAGGTATTCATATATATTGACCATGGCAGGCTATTTAGAGTAGGGTCTGGGGACAAAACCACCAACAAGCTAGTGCAGCCTTTGGTCGCCTTTTGTAGCCATACTTTTGTTCTACCGGACCATTAGAATCTACACTTATACTGCTTGCTTAGCAACTTAAGAACCCAAAATACAATGGCAGAACAACTGTTTCTTCATCACCACAACATGACATATAATGTATGAATACTCCATACTGTTAGTAAGGAGCTATGGAGCGGACTCAGTCACTGAGTCCGCTCCAAAGTGTAGTGTATGAACACAGGACAGACTTTAGGCTGGTTGCTTTATTCCATGAAGCTCTCACACAGACTGAATCTGACTCCTCCCTGCACCCAGCCAGATATATACAATATTGTAACATTTTGCAGCCAGCACACTACAATCCCTCTTCTCCTTGGAGAAGCATATAACATGAACAACAGATCCATAAACAATAATTAACAGTATGAAAAATAATGGTTAAGGAAAAAGCACCAAACACTTTAAACTGTAAACTCCTGTCCATACACATAGTCTTTGAGGTAAGCCGGTGGATTTGTTGCTCGCTTGGCTCTTGGCAGTTCTGAGGTGAATGATTGGGGGTTGGTGTCAGAGTCACTTAGAGTACTACTACAACTTTGTGCTGGCCCACAGTCCTCCAACACTTGGCTTTCCGAATCAACAAACTTCTTCACGAAGGATGAATTCCGCACTTTTGTATTGCCATCCAAATCCTCTAGCACCACCTGAGTTCCTCTTTTTTCCTTCAAAGTATAAGGCTCAGGCTCAAAAAATGGAGACAGTTTGTTAGAACGATCATTCTGAAGCAAAACCTTATCTCCTTGTTTAAGGCCACTAGTTTGACAGTGGCGCCGATGGTTTGCGTATCGTTCGGCTCGGATCTTCCTTTCCTCATCAATTTCCTGGAATTTGTCCAAAACTGTAGGAGAAGAAGCCCCAACATCTGGCAATTTTGTCCTGAATTTGCGACCACAAAGAAGCTCAGCAGGACTCACTCCAGTTACAGTGTTGGGGGTGGTTCGATAAGCCAAGAGAAAACGCCACAGTTCTTTTTTCCAGTCCCTTCTTTCTAAATGAGCAATCCGTAAAACTTTCAACAGGGTTCGGTTCTGGCGTTCCACTTCCCCGTTAGCTTGTGGCCAGTATGGGGTTGTACGACGGTGTTCAATGGCATTAGATTTTAGATAATTCTGGAATTCCTGAGAAATGAACTGGGCACCATTATCGCTCACAATCCGTTTAGGCAAACCATGAGAAGCAAAGATGCGCTCCAACCCCTCAATTACTGTTGATGAAGTTGCTTTAGTGAGAATTACCACCTCTTGCCACCTTGAATAATAGTCCACAACGACTAAGAGATGGTGTCCAGATGGGATGTCACACAGATCAATAGCCAGATCTTCCCATGGTCCCTTAGGTAGAACAGTATGTGTTACTGGTTCTGGTTTAGGTTTGCTGCCCACCAGTTGACAGGCTCGACATGAAGAAACCATACGTTCAACATCCTTGTCGATTCCTGGCCACCAAACTTTCTCGCGTAATCGTTGTTTTGTTCGAACAAAAACCTTGGGGGCCCCTCATGAGCTAAGTTCAAAGTTTGCTTTCGTAATTCTTAAGGCATCACAATACGATTTCCCCATAGAACTAATTGTCCAGCAATACTCAGTTCATGTTTGACTCTGTGATATCCTGGGTCAAAATCTTTCCATGTCTCATGTCTGATACACTTTCTCAACAGTTTAATTTCTGGGTCCACTGATGACAATTGTTCTACCTCCCGTGGTGTCAATGCTTGGGGAATGGCCTTCGCAACAACAAAACGTATGTGCTCTTCTGCTAAGTTATGACATGGTGCTGAAGACTGGGACAATCTGGAAAGTGCGTCTGCTGCATTAGTAGGTCCAGGCCTGTATTGCACTTTAAATCGGTATGGCAATAGTCGAAGAACCCATCTCTCAATTCTGGCTGATGGTTTTGATCGAGGAGAATATATCACCTCCAGTGGCTTGTGATCTGTTACAATTTCAAAATCAAGTCCATAGAGATAGGTGTGGAACCTTTCACATCCCCAAACAACAGCCAAAGCCTCTTTCTCAGTCTGAGAATACCGTCTTTCCACATCAGTAAGGGATCTACTTGCATACTGAATAGGTCTGTAGTCGCCTGTGCGTTGCCGTTGTACTAAGATGGCACCTAAACCTACAGGGCTGGCATCGACAATAATTTGAGTCTGTGCAGTAGGATTGAAATAGGCTAAAGTTGTGGCACAGGTAAGCCGCCTCTTAAGTTCATTAAACACATTTTGTTCAGAAAACCCCCACTTCCAAGGGACTGTTTTGCGGGTTAACTGTCTCAGGGTTTCGCTGACAGTCGCCATATCTGGAATAAACTTTGCACAGTAATTCACTAACCCAAGAAAACTTTGCACTTCTGCAGGGTTTTCAGGGTTTCTGGCATCAGACACAGCTTTGATCTTACTGTCCTCCGGACCAATCCCTTTGTCGGACAGCACGTGGCCCATGAAAGTCATCTTATTCATTTGAAATTTGCACTTCATCTCATTTAAAGTCAGTCCTTTCACCAGTAAGCGTTTCAGCACTGCACGGAGACGTTCGTCGTGCTCCCCACACAATTATATCATCAGAAATATTATGTGTGCCTTCACACCCCTGTAACACTTGCTGAATCACATGTTGATAGGCCTCAGGTGCTGAGGATACACCAAACATCAGTCTCTTGTACCTAAAAAGACCTTTGTGGCTTGCGAATGTTGTAATGATTCTAGATGCTGGGGTCAATTCAATTTGATGATAACCCCATTTCAAATCCAATTTGCTGAAGACACTTGCCCCATTCATCTCATGCAGAACATCTTCAATTGTGGGTATTGGTTGTCTTTGTCTGAGTACAGCTTGGTTAGCACGTCTCATGTCCACACAGATCCGAATATCAGTTCCCTTTGGTACAACAACTAATGGAGATACCCAGGGGGTGGGTCCTTCCACTGGTTCAATGATATCAAGTTCCAGTAGTTCTGCAAGCTTGTTCTCCACAGGTGATCTCAGGCTATAAGGAAGCCTACGCATTGGTTGTGCAATAGGTTTTACATGTGGGTCAATGTGAAGCTGTAACTGAAAATCTTTTAACTTTCCAACCCCAGAGAAACAAGCTTTAAATTCCTCTTTCAGTGAAGAAATAGAAGGAGACAACATGTTCACATTTGCACTGTCTGCATCAAGTCCAATCTTTAGTATGCCTAGTTCCATAGCAGTTCTGCGGCCTAGCAGAGGGGATCCTGTGCCATCCACAACATAGAATTCAGTCCCCAATGGAGATCTAGCCCCCTGTATTTGAACAGAAGTGTAGACCTTGCCCTTTAGTTGTAGTGGAGCACTAGAGCCATACGTGTAAATCCGTTTATTGGTGTTGCATAATTTAAGGTGATTTTCGCTGCGTTTTAGAGTGTTCCAAGAAGCTAAGTCCATAACATTGCAGGTAGCTCCAGAATCAATCAGTACTGTGAAGTCTGTATCACCAATCTTAATGGGTAATGTCTCAGCTTGCTGTGGGCACAGTGAGTATATATATTCACAATCAGATTCTTTATCTGCAGCTATGACATTTACTTTTGCATGTAACCGTTTGGTTTTATTTCCTGTGGTTGCATTTCTACACACAGCCGCAGAATGCCCCATCTGTCCAAACATAAAGCATGTTTTATCCTGTACCACAGCACAGTTCTGACTTCTGTGGCCCGCTCTGCCACATTTACTGCAGGTTACAGAGACAATGCTTTCTTTTGTATTCCTGGTGTCCCTATTCTCATAGGCAGGTATGGATATTGCATTGACTGACGCGGTCTCTCTGTTTTCAATGTGCAGGGCCTGTAGCTCAGACACTTCAATAGCTCTTGCAATCTCTTGCAGACTAACCAGTGTGAGACTTGGTTCTCTCAATAACCTCCTTCTGAGGTGAGCAGAGCGACATTTCTCAATAACCTGATCTCTGATGATCTCCTCTGTTACAGTCCCAAAATTACAAGACTTTGCAAGATACTTCAGTCTAGTTACATAACTGTCAATGGTTTCTCCCACTTCTTGTACAGCCTGTCTAAACTGATATCTTTCATATGGAATATTTTTCTTTGGCTCAAAGTACTCATTGCTGTCTCATAATCTGAATCCTCCCCTGTTTCTCCCAGGGTTTCAAAAATGTCCTGGACTTCTGGCCCAGCTAGATGCAGCAGCATGGCTCTCTTCTGAGCAGGGTGCAGTCACTCCTTGTGGCTTTTAACATAGAACTGGAATCCCTTTTTCCACTTGTCCCAGCGCTGTGACAAACTAGTGTGGTCTCCAGACACATCAAAAGGTCCCATAGCTGGTAAATCCAGGAATCTCACCATTCTTGTCGCCAAATGTAGTGTATGAACACAGGACAGACTTGAGGCTGCTTGCTTTATTCCATGAAGCTCTCACTCAGACTGAACTGACTCCTCCCTGCACCCAACCAGATATATACAATATTGTAACATTTTGCAGCCAGCACACTACACATAGGCAGTCAGTATCAGCTATTTATTACTGCCAGACCTGCCTCTAACAGCAGAGAGCGGAGCCAGATCCAATCCCTGCTGTTTAACCCGCAGCTTCTAAATAAATGAGTGCTGCCCCTCCTCTGATTGCCAGTGTGATGAGATTGTGGGATGCTGAGTGGATTCCATAGTCACCTTGTTAGTGTTGCTGCCACTTCTTAGGAAGTAATAGAAGCACCATCTTAGTTCACCCTTCTGCATTCACTATATAATGTAAAACTCTGTATAAGCGATCAAGCCCCAAAGAGGTCAAATACTTTAGGGGGACTACAAGTAGAAGTGTAGAAATAAAAACAAAAAATCAGGTTCAAAACGCCTCCCTTTTGCCATTTTACAAATACATTTTTTGTTAAACGTTACACATAATTTGTATCTGTAAAAGTCTGATCTATTAAATTATAACCTCATTTATCCAAAAAAATCCAAACACCAAAATTGTTTTTGGTCATCTCACATACCCCCCAAAAAATTTTAAAAATGGTACCAGTAAAAACTCCACTTCAGACCACAAAAAATGAACCCTCACCCAGGTCCATTGTTGGAAAAATAAAAAAAAGTTGGGGGATGTTCCCACGGCGTTTTGGATACGATTTTGGATCTGTTTTTAGACTCGTGTTTGGATCCATGTTTCGGACCCTAAACGAACCCAAACACGCATCTAACAATGTGCAGTGTGACTTCCATTGCTTTCAATGTAAAACACGCATCGGCGTTCAGACGGCGTTCTGATGCGTCTTTCGGATCCGTTCAAAGAATTGACATGTGAATTCTTATCTGTTTGACACAGCAGACGTCCTAGTTAACACTGTAGGATGCATGTCTGCTGCAGGTGCGTGTTTTGATGCGTTTTGGATGCGATTTAGGCAGCGCTTTTGGATGTGTTGTATGAACATACCTTTATTGGTCACAGGAAATGATGCTCCAGCAGGAGTGTTTTTATTTTTTAAAAGTACTAAAACACAGTGAAAACCATATAAATCATATATAAAACCATATAAATAAAAGTACTAAAACACAGTGAAAATCATATAAATCATATATAAAACCATATAAATAAAAGTACTAAAACACAGCGGAATCATGCCAACCTGTAGAATACGTATAGCAAATTACTTATACCAAAGAGTGAACGCCATAAAAACAAAACCCCTTCAAAAAATGGCGGAAGTACGTTTTTTTCACATTTCATCCTGCTTAAAATATTTTGGGGCTTCCCACTACATTCTATGGTGTGGTCAATGGCATCATCAAAAAGAAAATCTTGTCCTACAGAAAACAAATCTCACATATGTCTATGTAGATGCAAAAATATAAATGTTATGGATCTTGAAAAGTGGCAAAGAAAAATTAAATGCCCCCACAAATTATGTCCATCAGGCGTTAAGGGGTTAAAAAACAAGGCTGGTTCGGGCAAACACAAGAGGCTGCATCAATGGGAAGATTAAAAATGCAGCAATGAAAAGAAAAGAAAATTCTGGCCCCGTCTGTAAGTGGTTAACACTGGTGAATATACATATAAGGGGCTGATATCATGTGTTATTGTAAAGTCGTGTTTTGAGGAACAGCGGAATAAATGCTTTCCATCTCCGGTATCTTCATTTTGCAAGGATCAGGAATATGAAGATCCATCATGTAATTTCATCGAAGAGGCGCATCTACTGCCGCTCTTACAGAGGGAAAGAAAATTGAACGAGACAGCAAGATCAAGTGCAGCCGCCACCCGGCAGCCAGTCATCTCTATAACACAAGAAGGAGAAAATGTTTCCCAAATATTTATTCACCTCCAAACTCTCCGAGCGGGGGACGTGTTTGTAAGTATCAGCTGAAACTTTGAAATGTCCGTGGTATGTATAAATCATGTGCACTATATATAATTCACTGCTTAAAAGGGTTGTCCGGTACAGAAAACATATATTCATACACCCTACTAGCGGATCTAGAGAGATACATTAGGGTGGTCCTCTGCTCTGAATTCTGATTTCTTGACCACAGGTCTGGGACCAGGTATTCTAGTGCCCTGTGCAAATAAGGCCAATGGAAAATTCAGCCCACTCCACAACTCCTTGGGCCACCTTCATCTGCCCGTACTCCCAGCCCTGCTTGGCCAGAATGGAGAATGGTTACAAAGAGTGTCTCCTGCTCTGGAGGACTTGTCCTGTCCTGTGTTACACATACAGTTCCTTGACGCGAATACACACAGTATAGAACTCAGGGGCGTCGCTAGGTAGGTTTGTTCGGGGCACAAGCCCCGGACCAGGCTCCCTGTGCAGGCAGAGAGGGGGAGGGCGACTGCCCGGGATGACAAGAGCTCAGGAGGGAGGAGGGGGCGCCGCCTGCTCACACTGTGAAGGGAGTCTGGAAGCACTGTCCGTGAGAGGCTCCGCCCCCTTCTGTGCGCTTATGTCGTCCGGGACCAGACCAGCAAGAAGGTGAGGAGGAGTGAGTGAGGAGCCTCAGTGCTGAACAAAATTCTAAGTAGTGTAATAAGGGGGAGACAAAATAATGTTCCTGAATGTGAACTGTACTGAATGTATGTGTATGCATGAGTGTATGCAAATGTGTATGTATTGTATTTATGTGTTTGTATGGATGTCTTTGTGTATGTTTATATGTGTATACGTGTGTGTGTATGTATGCATTGCATGTGTGTGTATGTATGTTTGAATATATGTCTCTGTGTATGTACTGTGTATATGTGTGTGTATATTGGTGTATACACACACATATCCACAATATCACCTCATTCACATCAGTAAAACATAATCCTGCCTGTGTGTCCCTTAGGCAATGTTCACACGGTGTATTGTGACGTGTACGGTACGCACCGCAATACACTGTGTGCTTCAGGAGCTCGCGCTGATCAGCACGTCTAAAAAACGCTGTGTGAACCCTGCCCTTCTGAGCAAAACACAACACAGTGCCCGGGCCCCGGATGTTTTGGGACCCTAGCAACGCCCCTGATAATACTTAAATTCACCTGTGGTGGAGCTAAAGAAAAACTGAACACTTTGGGCCTTGTGTATTAAAACTGTCTAGGTCTAAGACTTTCTTTGTTGCCTATAGCAACCAACCAGAGCTCATAGCAACCAGTCAGAGCCCATAGCAACCAATCAGAGCTCATAGCAACCAATCAGAGCTTCCCTTTCATTTTTTCAGAACACTATATGAAATGAAAGGGAAGCTCTGATTGGTTGCTATGGGTTCTGATTGGTTGCTATGAGTTCTGATTGGTTGCTATGAGCTCTGATTGATTGCTATGGGCTCTGATTAGTTCTGATTGGTTCTTGGGTTCTGTTTGGGTTGCTATGAGCTCTGTTTGGGTTTTTATGGGCTATGAAGGTTGCTATGAGCCCTGGATTGGTTGCTATGAGTCTAAAATGGTTCTAGGGGCTCTGAAGGTTTGCTATGAGCTTGGATTGGTTGCTATGAGCTCTGTGAGCTCTGACTGGTTGTTATGAGCTCTGATAGGTTTCTAGGAGTTCTGATTGGTTGCTATGGAACAAATTCTTACACCTAGACAGTTTTCATACATGTCCCCCTAACTTACAGGTTTACCCACTGATTCCAGCTGATTGCTGGGTGTTTCAGCAGGGGGACAATTTGTGATCAGCTTAGAGTTAAGGGTCCCTTCCAACACAGATTGTCCAAAGTAGAATCCACAGAAGATTAAAGTACTAGGAACGAGGATGAGATTTATAAATCCACATCCACGTATACAGATTCCACAATGAATCATTACATGGCTGCTACTGAAATAAGTGGGTGACCTGTGTTATGCACTAATGAGCAGGCTCCTGACATTACTCTGGCTTATAGGATCTGAAGTGTGGCAACACTTTTAAGTAGATACAACACTTAAAAGGGTTTTCCCATCAGGCTGTTTCACAGAGCCTGCTCTTCACAGCTTTCTTCAGGCCCCCAATTCCTGTTCAGGCTGTGGGTGGTTCTACAGAAGTGACAGACATTTCAGTCCTGCTATTTCTAACTGAGGGACGTTGGTGATGGCGGGGTCTAAACAGGAGAGCAGAAGGCTATAGAGCTCTATAATGTTAAAGTTTGTCAGTAATAAACATAGAAATCAGGCGATACCTTTTAGAGGCTGAGTATATTTGATGGTGAGCTTTCGAGAGTACTGGCTCTCTTCTTCAGACATGGTGTTATACTACCATATACAGTACAAGCTCCTGTGCTGCTGATAAGTAAGGACAGGGGGTTATGTCAGCATCCCGATCACTGCTAGGGAAGACAGGTGTGTTTGGTAATCTGGGGAAGCTTCTGTAGGAGATAAGATCTGTTCTAACTCTGAAAGTAAGCAAAATCAGAACAGCAATGTATTTGGTAATAGTCTCTATTTAGCTTTTCTCACATGTTAACAGCAAACCAATGTGGTGAGAAAACCCCACCATAGATGCAAAGTTTTAGCACTAATCAGTTACATTACAAAATGTGAAGTTGAAAAATATTGGTGTATCTTTAGAAACTATTATTATTTATTTTAAAGCGCCATTGATTCCAGGGCGCTGCACATTCGAGGGGGGTTACATACATTACATAAGTCAAACGAGTACAATGAAAATGACAGAAGGGGGAGAGACCCTCCCGCGAAGGGTTTCAATCTAAAAGGAGGGAAAGACAGGAGGTGAGGGGAAACATGTTGTGGGGTATACAGGCAAACAGGTTATTGTAGTTTTAGGCAATCCTGAAGAGATGGGATTTCAGGGTTTCTTTTGAAGCTGGTGAAAGTGGGGAGAGTCTAAAGTGTTGGGGCAGTGAGTTTCCAGAGA
The DNA here is from genome assembly GCA_025379985.1 of Phyllomedusa bahiana. NCBI lineage: Eukaryota > Metazoa > Chordata > Amphibia > Anura > Hylidae > Phyllomedusa > Phyllomedusa bahiana. The sequence continues at coordinate 36,990 of JAODAL010011734.1, forward strand.
ATGGGAAGCACGGAGAAGTCTTGAACGGTTGTGTGAGGAGCTGAGAAGGGAAGCAGAGGAGAAGGTCCTGTGAGGAGTGGAGATTGCGGGAGGGGAGGAATCTGGAGATTAGGGCAGAGATATATGGAGGGGAGAGGTTATGGAGAGCCTATACCACCGATTGGTTGGATTACTTTCTGCTAAATTTTGCACCAAAATTTTGGGGCATGAAGTTATATCTCAAGCGATGCTCCTTTCTTTAAAACACACATCTTTGTTGAATGAGACACAAAATGGGTCTAAAACACATAATTAATGGGGTGTAAGGCATGTATGCCCTTTTTTTTTTACTGAAATTGGCCCAAAATTTTGGCTCAATGGGTATGTTCACACTGCTGATTTTGCCGCTGTTTTCGGAACGGTTTTCAGAGCGTTTTCGCTTCCAAAACAGCATCCAAAACGCCCCTAGTCCATTTTAATTGATTCCTATGTAAAACAGTATTGTAGTTCACACACGACGAAGTTTTTACACGCGTTTTAGGTACTTCTTTGGAAGCTGTTTTGGGCGCTGAAAAAGAAGCGTCATGTCAATTCTTGAAGCATTTTCAGCGCTGAACCTAGACGCGTTTTTAGGCCCGTTTCTCTGCGCCTTTTTTAATGTGTTTTTGGGCGCAGTTTTTGACCTGGCTATTAATTGTATGGGTAAAAAGTGTTGAAAAGCTCGTGCAAACCTTGTCCAAAACCTCATCCAAATACATGTCAAAAACGTGCCGAGAAACTCGTCTAAAACCTCTTCTAAAAAAGCGCGTTTCAGGTGACGTTTTGATGCTGATTTGGGCGCTGAAAAATCAGCGTCCAAATAAGCCGTGAACATACCCTTCGGCATGTCCCCACGGCATGGGTTTTTAGGCCGGTTTTTCAGACGGTTTGCGGTTTTGCAGACCGTCTGAAAAACCGGCCACAAACAAGCACAATAGGGCTCTATGGGAAACCTGTGCAGCAGTCCCCACTGCACAGGTTTTCTGCCCGAAAAACATTGAACATGTACATTTCTCTGTCCAGTTTTCGGACAGAATATATACATGTGAATGTGAAGGGGGAGGGTTTTTCTACGCTCATCGTGGAGAAAAGCCTTGCCCCCCACGGCCGTAGGGACAGCACTAAAACAGGACAAATGCCGATCGGATAAACCGACCGGTATTTGTCCTCTGCCGTGGGGACGTGCCCTAAGTCTGCCAAAATGAGTTGTACAGTATGGTAAAGAAGGACAACCACGTTAGTACAACCTAAAGCAAAGCACCAAAATAGCAATAACCTTCTCCAAAGCCAATGTCCAGTGGGGTGGTCTTCTGCAGTGTGTGACAGGCGGTCCCCTTTATGGTACATCCACATGGTATGATGAAGATGTGTCTTTTTATTTATTCGCTAGAGCTCAATGGTAGTTTTTATAAAAGAAAAAAAAAATTGACCACACCATATGAGAACCTGTAGGATCTCAATGTCTTCAGATTGACCACTTCAACCTTGTCCAATCCATCATCCATTGCCATTTAACAAATAGATCTGTTAGGATTATTCTGTTTGATTAATCTTTCCGTTCCTTGCTTTTTACAAAAAATGTTTTGCTTTTTTTTTGGCTGGAGATGAAACAGGTTTTAATCTTTTGGACGCCATAAGATCTCATCTTAATTTCAGGCGTTTGTAAAATGTAATTTGGCATGTGGGATTAAAATGATGTTAAGAGATATGCCTGTGCTATTTTCTCCAGGCAACCGCTTACATTATGCAATGCAGCTGAGTAAAGATCAGTAAGTTGGATGGGAATTAGCAGGCTCGGGATAAGTGTCTTCTGATGTGCAGTTTCCAATTAAAGTCGGTTATTGTGCCTTCATCGCCTTTTTTTTGGGGAATATTTTATTTCTGATCTTTAACTCTGCTTTGACTAGATAATTATAATTGTACGGGCCCATTAAATTGCATCAGTATGCATGTTTGACATTGAAATGCTTTTATCCCAGAATGAAACATGATTAAAGGAACAGCTAGATACAGTGATTTTGGAAATTGTTTTACCTTACTTAGTCTTCGTGATACGTTTGGGATGAAAAGACTCAGTAGTCACACAACTGAGGAATTTCCAAATGACTTAAATGGGAACAAAATGATAAGAACAAAATATCCAGAACAGCAAAGTCATATCTATAGCAAACTATGAATAAAGTGATGTGCAACATAACACAACCTGCCTGATTCCCAGTCCATGAACCTTAGGCTAGTCACCAATTGGCAGCAGGAACACCAAGGGACATGTAATGTAGCCAGTAATTTTGCCACCACAAAAGTAGTCGCTATGCTGCCAGCTATACTTCCACCATTGATGGAAGAAAATTAAAGGTGTAGTCTCACTATGCTAACTAGCTTCAAACATGTAGGTAAAGGAAAATAAAGATTATTACCAAATACATTGCTGGTCTGATTTTGCTTAAATTCAGAATTAGAGCAGTTCCTTTTTTACAGAAGGTTTCCTAGGTTTCCAACCACTTCTCTCTACTCTAGTAGCCCTGGCCGGGATGGTGACATCACTCCCTGTTGTCAATAAGAATATGTATGGGCGGCACTCAATAAGGTAACTCCACTTGACCGGTGCACGTTAGAAGGTCGGATGAAGTATTATAGAAATAGGTACCATGGCACACCAAGGGTTTCTTAAGCAAAGTGACAAAATTATTTACATATACGGTCAGGGGCCAAAATGAAATTTTTCTTTTAGTGACACATTAATAAGACGTTTCAGTCATCAACCTTTTTTCAAAATTTTCACTTTAAATAGAAAGATGGCATGTATTAGAAACCGCCGTAGCCGTATAGGATGAAAAGGTCAGGGCCGTTTTCAACATACATGAAAACTTCCTATAATGTGACATTTTCTGAAAAAGGGGTGGGATGACTGAAATGTTTGAAAAAATTTTTCATTTGAAAAAAAAATTTTATTTTTTGGGGGAGCCTGGCCCCGGGATATGTAAAAAAATTTTGGCCCCTTTTTGAAATAAAAAACCCTTTTGGTGTGCTGTGGAACCTACTTCTATGATCACTCCTTGTTGTGTCTTAGCAGCAGCACGGGAGTTTATCTTTCTTATTGACAAACGTTAAACCTTTAGAGCTACGTAGTTTGTGCCCTGCTGTTAAGACCCCTTCTTTTACCCATGAACGGGAATCAGCAGAGCTGAAATTGTCATCACTGCGGGTGCCCCGCACACACCCTGAACAGGAAGTGGGAAAATAAAGCGGGTTTTTGTGAGAGCAGGACTATGGGAAAATCCAAATAGCAAAATTAGGGGGGCCCCCCGCTTATCTAAAAACCCAGGAAACACTAAAATAGTAATATAAGTAGCAATTATGAAAGGTACAATCTTTAATATACATAAAGGCAGTCTCTGGTTTTACGAAGGGGTTGGGGACGCGGGTTTTTTTCTTAAGTTGAATTTGTCTGAATGGGAAAACAGGTATTTTTTTAGATTTAAATCCAGCACAAAAGGTTTTTTTTTTTTTGGTTTGTCAGGGAAGGGTTTTTACATTTTTTTTTGCTGTCTATCTCCCTTTTAAAGAAGATTTCACCCCCATTTTCACCTTTTGGCTGCTATGGCATCGGGAACTTTTTCGTTCTCGCACTATCTTTTATGGAAAAAATGGAACTACAAGTGCCAGCATCCCCCAAATAAGCCCTCTGTTTGAACTGGGGCAGATATAAGTCAGAACGCTGTGAGTCGAGGACTGCCTGAAGTTTAAAAATGCATGGCTCCCATCTTCACATTCTATTGTTTTGCCTTTTTTTCATTATATGTTTTATTTTTATGTAATTTTTTTTACTTTTTTTAAATACACGAAAATTAAAAAAAAAAAAAAAAAAAAGTCTTTTTTTCCCACTTTTTAAAATTACTTTTTTAGAACAGCAAAAGGGATGCTAAAAAAAGTTTGTAATTGTGTCATTTTTACCCGTCACAGACTTTTAATATAAAGGCGATATAAAGTTTTTGGAAATTGTTTAAAGGGCCTAGACAAAAAAGGGTTGCGGCTTGGGTGCCCTGTTTTTTTTTAACAGTTTATTTGTTACCTATTGTGCCCCCCATAAGGTCGGAAAAAGACCTCTGAGGGGCATTATTACAGAAATTTTTTTTTTATTATTCCTGATTTCCTCTGTAACTATGGATGATAAAGGGGAAACAACCCCCTGTTTTTGAAGAACTAAATCGGGTCTTTTAAAAACCCCAGAAAGAATCTGTAACAAAACGACCCCGACGGGTTTCACGTGATCGTCGGCGTCGGGAAGTGAAGGCGCTTTTGATTGCTGAATATACGGGCGTTTGGAAAGGCCAGGAAAATAATTTCATCCCTGCCTTCTCAGTGGAGAGTCCGGCTGATACTGACAGCCAGCTCCCCCTCCCCAAAGTGCAAAATTTAAATGTTTTTAGAAGGTTTTTGCAGTTATAAACACCCAAATTGCTTGGAGTTTTATATTTCAGGGGGCGGTCAGCAAGTAGTAAAGCAACTTTCAAATAAATTATTTTTGTTTTTTTTTGTTTTTACAATTTTTTTGCACAGACCATTGGTTTCCCAGGATTAAAGGGGACTGAAAGGCAAACCCTGTGTAGTCTGTTCTTAAAAAAGCCCCCCCAAAACCCCCCCCCCCCCTTTTTTGCCCCCAAATTCCCCCCCCCCCCCTTTTTTCCCCCCCCCCCCCCCCCCAAAATTAAGGGGATTTTTTTTTTTTCTCCCACCATTTTTTTATAAATTTTTAAGGGGAATTCTTTTCCCTTCATCAACTTTTAAATTCTTTTTTTTAAAAGGGGTTTTTTCCTTAAATTTTTAAAAAGGGGGGGATTTTGTTTTTTTTTATTTTTTTTAAAAAAAACAATTTTTTAAAAAAACTTTGAAATTAATTTTTTTTTCCAATTAACATTGTTTAAACCTATTTCCAAAGGTTTTTTGCCTTTTTGGTTAAGGGGCTTGGTTTTAGTTTTCCCTAAAAGGTCCGCTTTTAAGGGGGCTAACGGGAAACCCCTGTTTTTGGTTTCTCCTGTGGGGCCCCATGTAGGGGTTTTTTTGTTTAAGCTACAGACCCTGGTTTCCCTACTGCAAGACTAGTAGGGGCCGGGGTAAACACCCCCTTTAAATTTCCAAAAATGAAAAAGGAAAAAAATTTTAGGTTTTAGGGTTTAGGGGGAATCCACTGTAGTGGGAACAACCGGGGCCCGGGGACAAGGCTTTTTGGGGTGCCTTTTGGGCCAATTTTAAGGGCCGGAAAGGGGGGCCCCCTCCCCCCCATCAAAAAAATTTTAAAATTTCCTTTCAGCCCAAACCCGGGAAGGGCATGTCCCCGGCACTCCCCCTATTTTTTTTGAAAAAGGGGAAAAAAAAAACAAAAAAACAGGTGGGAAACCTTTAAATGGGAAATCTGTTTAAAAAAGGAATTTTTTAAATTTTTAAATTAGTTGTGTATAATTAAAAGGGCCAATCCCATTAACTTTTTTGGCCCAAATTTTTCTATAGTTTGCAAAAATCCCAAAATAAAATTCCCTTTTCCCACCTAACCCATTTCCGAACTAATTTTTTTTTTTCCTTTTCCTGAAAAAACCCTCTCCCCCCTTTAAAAACCTCCCTCTTCCCCCCAACACTTTTTTGTCCCCTCTTCCCCCCCAAAAACGGGGTTTTAACCCCCCTTTCCCCCCCCCCCGGGGTTACCACCCTTTCCCCCCACACTGTTTCCCACCCTTTTCCCCCCACCACTTTTTTACCCTTTTTTTTTTTCCCCCCCACATGGTTTACCCTTCAACTTTCCCTTTTTTTTCCCAAATTTTTAAAACCCCTTTTTTCCCCCCCCACCAACTTTTTTTAAACCCAATTCCCCCCACCACTTTTTTTATACCTTCCCCCACCCCCACACCTAATAACCCATCTTTTCCCCCCACCCCAAAACAAATCACTTTTTAGCCCAAGGGGGAATTAATTTTGGGTAGGGATGTAATCGAAAAATAAAGAAAAATTTAAAAATAAAAAAATTTTTTTTTGAATAATATTTTTTTTTTTTCCTTCCCCCATATTTTTTTTTTTCATTTTTTTTTTATAGAAAATTCGGTAAACTTACGGGGGTGGGAATCATTTAAATTTTTCGGGAAACGAAAACGGGTTTTATTTAAAATTTCCCCATTAAAAAAACCCCAATGGGAAAGGGGGGGTTGGGGGGGTTTGGGTCTCCCTTTTGGGTTTCCCAAATAAAAAAAAACCCCCTTCCCTTTTTCTTTTTTAACCCAAGGGCCCAAATTCACAAACAGGAGTTTTTGCTCGGGCCTTTTTCCCCCCTTTTTTTCCCCCATAGAACTCTAGGGAGAAAGGGGGGTTGCTCGGGGCCCGTTTGGAATTTGGTAAGCTGGAACGGGGGCCCCGTTTTTCCCCCCAAACCCAAATTTTCACGGGTTAAAACTTAGGAATATTTTCCCTTTAGACCATTTTAATTTTTTAATTTTTTAGGGGGCCCCCCCCCCCCCCCCAATGGGGGGGGTTTTTTTTTTAAATCCCTTTTTTTAGGGGATGAATAAAATTGGTTAAATGGAAAAACCCTGGGTAAAAGTGACATGGGGGGAAGGCCCGGGGTTTTTCCTGGTGGACAGTAAACAAATTTGTACCCAGCCAGTGCACGAAAGCACCAAAGCAAATAGGATCAGGGGGTGAAATTAAAAGGGGCATAGATCACATGATGAAAAACTTTATTCCCCCCATTATAAAAGTAAATGGTTAGACCACACATGGAAAAATTGTGTCCCGGGGGTTTTTTGGGTCCAGTGCACAGGAAAAAAACTTTGTAGAGCTTGAACAGGTACAAAGGCGGGAAAACAAAAATAAAAAAACGGGGTTTGGATTTCCCAAGTAACAAAAAGATTGGCAAGATTAGGGTTATTTGTTTAGGAAAAAAAGGGCTTTGGGGGGACAAAATAAAATTTTTTAAAAAATACATAAAAGGGGTAAATAAGATTCTCCCCCAAGATTTATTTATACACGGGGGTTGGTATCTAGAACAAGGGGGGCACCCTTTTTACTTTTGGATTAACCGAAAGTTTTTACATAAACATAAAAAGGGATTCTTTACTGAAAGGGAGCAGTGAAATATGGAATTCTCTCCCCAGAGGGACTGGTCATGGTGAAAAAAATTTCCCGAGTTCAAAAAGGGTTTGGTTGCATTTCTGGAGCGTAATAATATAACAAGTTATAGTGACTAGGTTTCCCGGGGAGGGGGGTCATTGATCCGGGATTTTTCTGATTGCCCGATTTTGGGGTCAGGAAAAAGGGTTTTTTCCCAAATTGAGGACAATTTGGGTTCTCCTCATTGGGGGTTTTTTCTTTTCTGGATAAAACACCCTTTCACAACAGGCCCGAACCCGATGGAGAAAAAAAAAGTCTTTTTTTAGCCCTTTCAAACTATGAAAACATGAAAAATCTAAACGCGCCCTTTTTTTTCCACTCAAAAAAAGACCCACTACATCTGATTGGTGGTTTAAAATCTCCGCCTGGGCTTAAAACCCAAACAGCTCTTTTTTGCCTTTTTTTCTGGATTTTGAATGTTTCCCCCTTTTCATTTTTTATTGGGCCCTACTTCTTTCCCTTGCTTATAATGGTTCCCCTGTCCGCTCCTATTTGAATGGGTGGTTTATGCTGACCAATGAGAACGCTTACGAATTTGGAAATTTCTGTATTTCCCGGGAAATTTTCTATATCGCAATTCCCGATGTAGCGCCGGCTCCCGGGGGCAAAAGGGGTTGTTTGGGATTTTGATTGATTTATGTTTTTTAGGGAAAGGTTTTTAGCTCTTTTTCAGATCATATTTTACACCTAATAAAAAAATTTTTTTTAAATTTATACTCCCCTGGGCCCCGCCCCTGAGAGCCGGGTTTCATTGGGCCCCGATCTCCACCCTTGACTACCCAAAAGGGCAAGTAGCTCAATCTGATTGGCCCAAAAGCCCAAACCCCCCCTACTTCAACCAATCAGCCCTTTTTTGCCTTTTTTCTGTATTTTTTTAACCCGTCCCCCCTTTTTATTTTTAAAAGGTTTATACTTCTCCAATTTTTATAATTGGGGCCCCGGGCGCTCCTATTCTGATTGGCCCGGGTTTTTTGCCGGGCCAATGAGAAGGGGTTACAAAAATTTGAATTTTCTGTATTTGCCGGGAATTTTTAAGATTCCCCAAAATTTCCCGATGTTTCGCGTTCTTGATTTTTGGGGAAAATGATTTTTTTATATGGGTTTTTTTTTGTAGGTTTGAGGGTCTTTTTTAGAAAAGTTTACCCTAATAAAAGGGGATTTTTTTATTATACCCTTTCCGCACGGGGCACTTTAATTTATTTCCCGCTGTTTTCCAGGGCCGGCTCGAAACGGAATAATTTTAGGCGCAGTCCTTTTTGCCTAAAACCCCCCCCCTGCGGGCCCCACAACCCGGGGGAGGCGCAGGGGAAATTTTCCCCCCCCCAGTAGAGCGCACCTCCAGGGACGGGAATATGGGGCGCAGTCCCGCACTGTGCCAAAGTCCCGCACCCGGCCCTCACACACTGGGGGGCGCGGGGGGACCCTTTTCACCCCATTTAAGACGCACCTCGGCACGGAAAATACATTGAGGCGCCCAAAATTTTACCGGGAAAAAAGGCCGGGAAAAAATGCGCTCCGACATGGCGAGATTCATACATGTTGCCCCAAGTGAGGTAAAATGTTAGAGTAGGTTCCCATCTATACTGAAGTCACCTTGTCACGGCGGATGGGCTCTCGCAATTTTGATTACAAATTAAACCTCAAATTTTTATGTATGCAAAAGTAGCAGAAATGAATTTTTTTTTAAATTCCTATATTTGCTTTGACTCTTTTTTGGGGTTTGTAGAGTGCCTCAATTTTATGTTGTTTGCACTGCTTTGGGTGCCCTGCCCGCATGACCCTACCAATTTTCTTTTTAAAAAACCCAAAAGTATTTTGTGTGTTGGTTTTCATATTTTATTTAAGTTAAAAATATTATTGTGATAATATTTTATAGTGCCCGACACTGAAAAAAATTAAGAATAGCCGCCAATTGTATAAATTAACAGCAAAAAATACTCAACTTTTTAATTCATCGCTGATTGAAGCTCTGACAGTCACTGTGGTCTTTCAGATATGTTCAGAATGTGATAGCTGTAACCAATCAGTGGGTTCATTACCGCATACCATTCTAGTGTAAACCCCTGGTGGATCCTTGGGTGTGGTGGGGCCCCTAGCAGGGGAGTTTTTTGGGGTTTCTTTTTTTATGGAAAAGGGAGAAACCAAAAAAGGGAAATTTAGGAAGTGCAGTTATGTAAAAAAACTGTAGGAGGGGGGCCCCCAAAAATCAACTTTAATGGTGGGCCCCAAGAATCAAAATTAAATGTTTTGGGCCCCCAAAAATCAAATCCACTAGTTTTGGCCCCAATTTAAACAACTTATAGTGGATTCCCCAAAGGGGTCCCAAATCACGGGGACCCCAAAAATCAATTTAACTTAAATTTGGAAAACCCCAAAAATCAATCCTCTGGAGGAAAACCCCAAAAAACAACTTAACTAGAAAACCCCCCAAAAATAAAATTCATGGTGGGGCCCCAAAGAATTTAACCCTTTATTGGGGGGACCCCAAAAATCATCCCACTGGTGGGGCCCCAAGAATCCCAAATCCACTGGTAGACCCCCAAAAATTTAAATTTATGGTGGACCCAAGAATCCCCAAAAAAATTTTTTTTTACTGGTGGACCCCCCAAAAATTTAAACCCCTGGGGGGCCCCAAGAATCAAAATCAACTGGGGGACCCCAAAAATCAAATCCCTTGGTAGAACCCAAGAATCATCTTCACTGGTGGGCCCCAGGACCTGAGTCCAACACTGGATGGTAGTACTCAAGCCAATACATGAGTCAGCATGTAATCTCTATAGCCAGCCAGTGGCTTTGACAATCATGTGCTGTTCCATTCACTAAAAAATAACCCGAGGGACACTATATTGAATTTAAGAAAAAAAAAAAAACCTGCTTTGGATCTGTTGAAGTCGAAGGGGGGCTTTTGGGAGTTTTTATCAAAAGTGGGGAAATAAGAAAACCCCAAAAAAACGTTTTATGTTTTTTTAAAACAGGAATGTTTTTTTAAAGATTTAATAAAAGTGGTGCTGCTGATATTTTTTGTGTATGTATATTACAGGCCACAATTTGCGGGCCCCCAGGGTTTTTTTTTAAGAGGTTTTTTGGATGTGCTGAACCAAATATTGTTTTTGAATGTGCTGTTCCATTGACCTCACTGAGTGCTGCCTGTAGAATAGCACATACCAGCTAAGCTGGCTGCAGCGATCACTCGTTGACCAGATGTAATCAAACTCTGGAGTGACTGCCAGAGCTTCAACGCTGGATTTGTTATGGGTTAAAAAAGTGAGTACTTATTATTTTGTTATTTTATACAATTGGCTGCTAATTTTAACCAGTTCCAGATTGGGCAAGTTGCCCTCTATCCTGACCAGGCTCATTTTCTTGAGTACTTGCGGGTTTAAATGCTAGAACGCTTTGCTGCAGCCGGTTATTATTTTTTTCCTGATGCATAAAGCTTTATTTTTATGAATTTCTTTTTTTTTTTTTTATAATATGATAAAATTAGGGAAAAAACTGTTTTTCTTTTTTTTTTTACGGCAAAAGTGGAGCAAAAATAAATTTGTAATTGTGTCATATTTCCACCATGGATGTTTATTTTTAAGTAATTTAGTTTTAGTGTTGTCGGGGGGAGAGAGGGAGGCCTGAAAGTTGCCATTTGTTCTGTCAGTGTTAGGCCATTTTCACACAGCTTATCCACGGCATAATTGCGGGGACGGATTTCGCCCGCAATTACTCCGTGTTTCCTTTTGGGGGGGGTTGGGGGGGGGAAGGCCGGCTTCGCCCCCCCATAGACATTTCCCTTATCCCGGGGGCGTATCCCGCCCTGATAATGGGGCATGGGGCCAAAATTCCTCCCCCGCTCGCCGTATTGTGTGAGCAGGGAGAGGAGACGTAATCCATAGTTCTCTATGAGAACTGTGGATTACCGTAATGACTGGGACGGATTTCAGCCGTATTGGAGCGCAGTATGTCGCGAAATACGGAATGAAATCCGTCCCAAAATAAGCCGTGTGAACATTGCCTTAACGACTCTGAAGGTATGAGTACGTCCCAGGGTCGCTAAGGGGCTTTGCAGGGGATCGCTCCGCGATCCCGCTAAACACCCGCCGGGTGTTAGGCCATGTTCACACGGCTTATTTCGCAACGGATTTGCAGCGTATTACGGGCCCGCAAATCCAGTGCGAAATCAGTTACAAACAAGTAACTGGCCGTTTTACATTAATTTTAATGGGAAATACGTATCGTCGTTCAGATGACACTTATTTCCGTTCCGGATTGCGGCCGCAGATTGTGGCCGCAATCCGGCCGCAAAAACAATGTGCATGTCAATTATTTCCGGACGGATTCACCAACTATAATGAATGGGGATGGTGAATCCGTCGGGAAATCAGTTCCAAATACGTGCCACACTTAGTGGTACTTATTTGCAACTGATTTGCAACTGATTTCGGAACGGATTTATGTCGGAAAACCAACGTGAATCGGTTCTGAAATCAGCCGTGTGAACATAGCCTTAGCGGCTAATTGCAGCTAACGCCCGGCAGTTACAGCTTTGGTGGGGGGCGCCCGCCCACGCTGTTTAACCCTTTAGATGCTGCGGCAAAGATGGCCACGGTGTTTAAATCAATAAAAGACGGTGCCGCGCTCCGTTCTTCACTGTGATCGAAGTCCCCGCAGCTACAATCGCTTAACATGGCAGCGGGAAGCCTTGTGAAGGCCTCCGTCGCTGCCATGTTTTGAACGTCCCCACTTCCGGCCCCAGGCAGGAAGTGGGGAAACCGCCACCTTGGTACACCCTAATTTATTGTCTATGCAATGCATTAGGCTGTATTAACGATCACGCCCCCTAGTGGTGAAGCGCCCTAGGGGGGACTCAATGTTAAAGTAAAAAAAAATAAAAAAGTTTTAAAGTGTAAAAAAATAAAAAAGTATTAAAAGTTCAAATCACCCCCCTTTTCGGCATTTTAAAAATAAAAAATAAAATAATAAAAAAGTTACACATATTTGGTATCGCCGCGTCCAAAAAAGTCAGAGCTATAAAAATATAACATAATTTATCCTGTATGCTGAACACCGTAGAAGAAAAAAATTTCAAGCCAAAAATTGCGGTTTTTTGGTTATTTCACGTCCCATAAAAATTTAAATAAAAGTGATCAAAAAAGTCACATGTATTCCAAACTGCTAGCGATAAAAAGTACACTTCGGCCCGCAAAAAATGCCCCTCACTGACGTCCGCAGGTGTTAGTACAAACAAGTTATTGGTTGCACAAAATGGCGCCGCAACGTAAATTTCAAAAATAGAAAATGTTTGGAATTTTTTATGGTACCAAAACATAACGGAAACCCTACATGTTTGGTATTGTGGGATGCGTATTAACCTTTAGAATACAGATAACAAATTATATTTACCGAAGATTGAAATCTGTAAAAGCAAAACAACCGCAAACATGACACAAGTACATTTTTTTTCACAATTTATCCAATTTTTTTGCGGTTTCCCAGTATATTCTATAGTACAGTAAATAACACCATTAGAAAGTACATCTTGTCCCGCAAAATAAAGCCCTCATAGGTCTATGTAGGTGGAAAAATAAAAAAAGTTATGGCTCAGGGAAGGTGAGGAGGGAAAAACGAACTTGTCAATAAAAAAAAATGCAAGGGGTTAATTTTTTTGCGTTTTTTTTTTTAATAGATTGTACATGTTGTGCCCTCAAAAGTCCTGAGAAAGACTTCTGGGGGCAGCTTTAAATAACTTTTTTTCTTTCTCCTGATTTCTAACTAGAGCTGGTAGACACAATAGTTATTGGGAAATTCAGCTCCCAGAACTCACTATAAAGCTGATATGGATCTGATTGGACTCACCTGCTCCTACAATTACCCCAAATAACTGTCAAGGGCAGAAACCTGGGAGGCTTCCTGCTGATTTGTATATGAATCGCTCATTGTGCGGTGTACATACAACTGTTGAGAAGGCAGTGACAGTAATCATCCGTCCCTGCCTTCTCCTTAAAGAGCCCGGCTGCCCCTGACAGCTGCACAATTAGTGTGCAGTTGCAAACTCTGCACGGACGTTTTGAAATTAGCAGAGTTAGACCACCGTCCAAATGTTTATAGTCAACACGTGGTTATCATCTAGTCAAGTTGTATGTGCTGAATAATCACTTTAAATGACTAATAATTAAGACATACATTGGGTGAAATAAGTATTGAACTCGTCACCAATTTTCTAAGTAAATATATTTCTAATGGTGCTACTGACATGAAATTCTCACCAGATGTCAGTAACAACCCATCCAATCCAGGCATGTAAAGAAATCAAACCATAGATATCCATAAATGAAGTTATGTATAATAATGGGAAATGATACAGGTAAAAAGTATTGAACACGCTTACTGATATGTATTTAATTACTTCATACAAAAGCCTTCGTTAGAAATAACAGCTTCAAGATGCCTCCTGTGTGGAGAAACTAGTCACCTTCATTGTTCAGGTGGGATTTTGGACCATTGTTCCACACAAACGCAAAAATCCTGAAGCTTCAGGGGGCTCCTTCTATGAACTCTGAGCTTGAGTTCCTTTCATAGATTTTCGATGGGATTTAGGTTAGATGATTGGCTGGGCCATTCTAGCAGACTATATCCTCCCAGTATTTCACAGGCCTTTCTAAATGTTGTTGAGCAAACTTTAAAGACTTTGGATTGTGAGTTGTACCTGCTGATTCCAGGTCTTTCTGTAGCTCTCCACAGGAGATCCTTGGCTCTTGGATAACTTTTCTGATAATTCTTTTCACTCCTCTGTCTGAAATCTTGCGGGGAGCACCTGGTCATAGCCGGTTTATGCTGAAATTATGTTCTTTCCACTTCTGGATTAGGGCCACAACAGTGCTCACTGGAACCTTCAATAATTTAGAAATTCTTCTGTAACCAATAACATTAATATGTTTATGCAGCAACAAGGTTGCAAAGGTCTAGAGACAGCTCACTGGTTTTACCCATCATGTGATGTTTCTTGTGTGGTACCTCGGTAATGAGACACCTTTTTATAGGCCATCAATTGAACCAGCTAATATTATTATTCACTAAGTGGCAGGGCTGCTTTCTAATTACTGATAGATTTCAGCTGGTGTCAGAAATTTTGATAGCTTTTTGCAGCTCTCTTTCTTCATCTGCTCAATACTTTTGCCCTGTGTCATTTCTCATTATTAAGCATAAATCAATTTATGGACATTTATGGTTTAATTTTTCAGCCTGTGTGGATTAGATGGGTTGTTACCGATATCTAGTGAGAATCTCAAATCAATAGTAACTTTGGAAATATATTTATTTAGAAAAATGGTGATGTGTTCAATACTTATTTTGCACATATATAAATGGATCTTAAGCACATTAAACCATAAAGTCCCTTTCAACTGTGAAAAAGTTTGAAGGTATTTGAGCTTCTGTCATTTGTGGCTTGCAAGCAGCTGCTGTACGGGCCCTAATTTTTATCCATGTTATAGTCCAGATACCTGTGTATTTAACCTTTTGGCCTCTATTGTGACCCTCACAGTTTATGTGACTTTACTCGTTTTGTGCTGTGCTACAGCTAATACTACTGTATATTGAGTCTTCTTCAGAAACTATGGCGGTTTTAATATGTATAACATAAAATGTCTCCACTGAGCATTCCAAGGAATAAAAGTGAATTACAGGAGAAAGGTGCTGTAATATTCCTATGATGTATGGAGCCATCTGAAGTAGAGGACAATATAGATCATGCTGTACAGGACGGGATATTACAAGCTTAACAAGATTTCACGGTGCATCCTGAATGATTAAAGCGCCGTCTATCAGAATACTATATCACAATCATATGGATATTGTTCACCTTCCCCTACACGTTGTTTTATTTCTTAGTAGATATGATTAAAATAGGAAATTCAGAAACTCAGATCAGATCAAAGGAGTCATTTCAGGCTTTTGGGCCCCAACACAGTAACCGCGCCCACATCTAATGTTATGTCTACTTAAAGGGGTTTTGCCACAAAGTAAAATTGACGTGGGAAGCTTGAAAATGATATAACAAACATTTTAACCATTCATCATTATTAAAAATTCTGCACTGTTCTTGTTTTAGCTGCTCCTTTAGTGATCCATTGTTTACAGCTCATCTCCAGGGGATACGACCAGGGCTGAGAGCTCCTCAGTCCTGGTCGCACGTGCTCAGACATCACCTCCCCTCTCAGGCAGCTACTGAGTGTTCAAGCCCCAGGTGCTGTCGCTCTTCTCCTGTCCTCTGTCCTCCTTAGTAATTAGTCAAACAGTGAAAATAAATAAAAAAGAAACCTCATTCAGGTCTGTGCATTAATAAAGAGAAAAAAATCCACAGGTTTGGTTCCTGCAGGGATTTGAACCTAGGACCCTTGTGCCTGGAGGCAAAAACTTTACCTCTCAGCTACTCACAATGCTTTACATAAACAGACCTTTCTTTGACTCCAGAGAGGAAAGGCCTGGTGATGTCAGCCTGCTGGTTCACATTATATGCAATTCAAACAAATCACACACGCCCCCTTCTGAGCACAAAGAGCTGAAGAGCTGGATATAGGAAGTATGAAATGAGATCGTGGCAAAACCTCTTTGAGTAGCTGGGTGTGACTGCTATCTCTACACTCTCTGTAGATACACACCTGGTTTAAACTGCTCAGTAATCACTTATAATATGTTACTGGGATTGTCTAACATAGGTATATTTTCAAATATTGTATTGGTGAATTCAGGACAACATAGAGCAGGTACAAAGATTGGCTGTCTCTCTGGAGGACCAAAGCACTTGTTAATTACATGAATGTCTCATTGAATTCAGGGGGCATAATCATTCTTACCCTGAAAACGGGGAGTCCTCCCGACCTCCCTGAAGAGTTGGTAAATCTCCTGCTATGGTAGGTCTGCCACCAATCTGGTAAACCACCGGCAGAAATGGTGTTACTACCAGGGGGCCAGTGCCGGTATTTTATTTGTACCGACCATATCAAGTACTGGTAACTTTTAGAATACCCTCTTGGGCATGTCTATTAGGGGATGTTCACATGGCTTATTTGGATGCTGTTCGGACATGGACCGAGGTAAGTAAGGGATTTCTTATTTTACCTGCCCCCAGCCTGCCTGCCTATACAGCCCCCAAGCCTGCCGGCCTATTACAGCCCCCTATATGCCTGCCTGCCCTATACCCCCACATTATGCCTGCCTGCCCTATACAGCCCCCTATATGCCTGCCTGTGCTATACAGCCCCCTATATGCCTGCCTGCCCGCCTATACAGCCCCCTATATGCCTGCCTGCCCTATACAGCCCCCTATATGCCTACCTGCCCGCCTATACAGCCCCCTATATGTCTGCCTTCCTATACAGCCCCCTATTTGCCTTCCTATACAGCCCCCTATATGCTTGCCTATACAGCCCCCTATATGCCTGCCTATACAGCCCCCTATATGCCTGCCTATACAGCCCCCTAAATGCCTGCTTATACAGACACCTATATGCCTGCCTATACAGCCCCCCCATATGCCTGCCTATACAGCCCCCCCATATGCCTGCCTATACAGCCCCACATGCCTGCCGTATAACCCAACAAGCTGCCTGTCTACTTATATGGGGCCCTTTAGCTACCTAAACCTACCTATATGGCCCCTATAGCCCACCTAACCCCTGTCTACCTGTATGGTTCCCTATAGCTACCTAAACCCTGCCTGCCTATATGGGCACTCTATTGGCTACCTAAACCTTGCCTATTTGGGGCCCCATATATCCTATCTAAACCCTGCCTGCCTAAATGGACCCCATATAGCCAGAGGGGCAGGTGCTGGAAAAGTCAGGCTTCTAAGATATTTGTGTCTAAATCTGCAAGGACAAGTGGTCGGGAGATGTCACCATGATGGCGGACTGGACCGGATGCAGAACAAAGGAGAAAGTCAACGACTCGTCAGAGAAACGTCACCTGTGAGTCACAAGATGTAACTACAATGTAATCACTTATATGTCTGCAGAGCCTGTGTACACTTACTATATGGTCATTGTATGGAGGTAATATACAGTCTGCAGAGCCTGTGTACACTGGTGTCTACCACTATATGGTCACTGTATGGAGGTAATATACAGTCTGCAGAGCCTGTGTACACTGGTATATACCACTATATGGTCACTATATTATTATATATTATTATTATTAGACAGTATTGGTATTTGTAGACTGATTAGTAATAGTGTAGGGTATTATTCAGTCACTTTGTGGTGGTAATTTGTGGTCATGTTCTGGTGGTATAATCAGGTCCCTATGTAGTAGCGTTATTGGTAATGCTGGTCTTAGTATAGTGGGATTTGATTGGTAGCAGTATGATGGTGAGATGTATGGTGAAGTATTTGCCCCTTGTATTATCTACATTATCTAACAGCATATCCTGCTACATATTCGTGGTCAGGGAGGTGGGCGAGGGGGGGGCCCATCCAAAAGTTTGCTTCTCTAGTTACACCCCTGGCTCAGATACTAGTTAGTAAGAGACGTCAGTGTTAAATTAGAGGGCAAATAACCTAGATGTTATTTTGTGGATGTTGTACACTGACCTGTGGCTGTGGCTGAATGTAGAATAAAGCTGGCTGAGATCAATTTAAAGTCACACAGTGCATGAAGTGATGTGTATTGATTTCACCAGAATACATCTAACTAAGGAGACGATGATCCTGAGAGCTATTTAACGCACTGTATTGTAACATATCTGGTTTGGCTGTGAGCTAAAATATATACTATATGTAAAAAGACAACAGTTGACTCTGCACATAAAAAACTTTTTTGAAAAAACGACCATAGGTGCATGCTGGTGCGGCAACAATATATATACTCCAAGTGCCAGCAGCACACTATTAGTTAAAGAACAAAGGTACATAGGAATTTGTGAAAAATGCATGTCTGCTAATGATATATGAAAATTTAGGGGTTCTTAGTTCACAGTTTTGATCAGAACTGTGGCAGAAGGTCTCTTCCTGGTCAGGCTGTGGGCGGTTCTTTAGCAGTGATTAGCATCAGCTCTGTATTCAAAGCTCTTCTAATTGCACTGACATGAGATCAGGGCATCTTATCTATGAGCTCTGAAGCTCTCTGCTCTAATGTAAACAAAAGTAATCAGTCTTCTTTGTTTGTTAGAGATAACACACTCTATTCTCAAGCTGTGACTTGACTCCCTGTTCTCAGATGCCAACCTTTTTGCACTCAGAGAAGATAAAATCTCTTTTAAAGCAAAAAAACAAGCAAAGCAATATATTTGGAAAAAGTCATAGGGCGACATGTCTGAAAAGTGGAGTATCTATGCCAGTTTTAGGCGCATTAAATCAGTGTAAAGTGTGCCTGAAAGTCCGATACTTTCTAAAAAATTGGTCTCAGGTTTACCTTGCATAGATTATTTAATGCGCCTAAAATGGGGAATTGCATCAAAAAAAAGGGGGCATCATCTCAAAAAAGGGCGCATCGCATCGAAAAAGGGGGCATTGCATCAAAAAAGGGGCATCGCATCAAAAAAGGGGGCATCGTATCAAAAAATGGCGCATCGCATCGAAAAAGGGGGCATTGCATCAAAAAAGGGGCATTGCATCAAAAAAGGGGCATGCATCAAAAAAGGGGCATCGCATCAAAAAAGGGGGCATCGTATCAAAAAAGGGCGCAGTGCATCAAAAAAGGGGGCATCGTATCAAAAAAGGGGGCATTGCATCAAAAAAAGAGTGCATCGCATTAAAAAAGGGGGCATTGCATCAAAAAAGGGGGCATTGTATCAAAAAAGGGGGCATTGCATCAAAAAAGGGTGCATCGTATCAAAAAAGGGGCATTGTATCAAAAAAAGGGCGCATCGCATCAAAAAGGGCCAATTGCTCAACACTCGGCACATAGCATATCATTGATAGTATATGGTATGCGTCTATCGAGGCTCATTACCCGATGGGGGCGCATAACATATGTAAGGCGCCTCAATAGGCGCATTTTGCGACGGGGGCGCACAGTGCACCATTTTTTGGCGCATTACAAAGTGTCGTTCCCGGCGTATAATGCACCTAGTTTTGGTGTACGACAGTCCATTTACAACTAGAATATGGCGTAAAAAGTGGGTTTGCCGCAAAATAGAACAAAAAACTGGTGTTGGCGTGTTGGGACATGTCACCCATAATTCACCTCCACCAATATGTTGAAAGCTAATCTTTCTAGTGAGACAACCCCTTTAAGTTAAAAAAATCGGACATTAAAATTTATAATGCTCCTGGACCTTATGTATTGGGGGAAAGTTGGCACCTCCCAGCATAAAATAGAAGCAAACCAGTTCCACTGAAAGCGGCTGGTTTGGTCAACTTTGCTCTTATATATTGGGACATATATTCACTGTTTCATTACGTAGTCTGCTGATACCAGTCTGAAGATAATTAGTTTTAAATGGAAGACATAGGATCCCGTTCTATTTTTTTTAATTATTACCCCCAATTAAATAAGTTGATGTAGAGTTGCTGAATTTTGCCCCGAATGTGCGCCGAACTTCTGCTCAAATTTTGACACAACTCCTTGCCTAGCAATAACCAGCCTGAACTTTGAGATGTACATCTTACTATGAAGGCAATTGCGCTTACAGATAATAAATTAGGTCCTTTGCTGTAAACAGTTGTTAAAAGACTCAATTAGGAAAAACAAAATTTAAAAATAAAAAAATTCTCAGGTTTTTGACATTCCGTAACCCTTGTTTTTATTTTCTCTACCTTCCACTTCATCTAATTAAAGAAAGTAGTTTGTTAAAATGTAGAGGAACCTGTTGACCTCATTAACGCAAGAGGGTCAGAAGCGCGGCCTACAAGCTGCGATGGCGGCTCTCAGATAAATTTCGTGGCAATTCCAGGCTTAACCTTTGAAGAAAAATAAGCAGTCGTTGTTCACTTAGCCGAGATCTGAAAACTTTGTCTGAGTTATGGGATGCGGAGCAAAGGAACAAAGATTAGGGCAGCACAAGAAAAAAATTGTAATAAAAAAAATTGGGTTGAACTTCGTACAGAACTGGTCTGAGGAGATAAAAGTGACAAATACATTTTAGATAGCAAATCATTGGTAAGAGCCTGTAACTGGCTTAGAAGTATGAATAGTGGCAAAGGCCAACTTCTCACGGAGGTGAAAATAAACCGGTTTACAATTAATAGGATTTATTTGTGCAAAAATAAAAAAAAAATTCTCTGCAGTTATTTGCTAGTTTGACTAACGGGTAAAACAAGCAGTCAAGTCACATTATTATAACCTGCAACTAATATTCACAGTGACCACCATGTGCAGCACGGACAGCAGCTAGACAGGAGTGACTCAATAAGGTCCTGGTAGGTTGTCACAGGTATCTGGCGCCATCAGCATGTATGGGTGTATGTGATCTGCAAAGTGAGATTCATACCCAATATGGTTGAGAGTGTCTTCAACATGGATGAGGGGTCCAGAGAATGGCATAAAAACCTTCCCTAGAGTGTACAACTGCCACCACCAGCTTGTGTTCTTCCAGCAACTGTTGCAGGATGTTTTTTTCTCTAATTTTTCCTGACACGCCAACATCTATCCATTTGGTGAAGCAGAAAGCTTGACTCATCAGAGAAGACAACCCTTTGCCAATCTGAGGAGGTCCAATTCAGATTCTGACATGAAAATTGAAGTCTTTTCTGCTAATGCAGCTTGGTTAGGAGAGGTGCAGTGACATCCGTCTGCTCCAGAGCCCCATACATAGTAGGGTTATTAGAGGTGCAGTGATATCCGTCTGCTCTGTAGCCCATACACAGTAGGGTTAGCAGAGGTGCAGTGACATCCGTCTGCTCTGGGGCCCCATAAATAGTAGGGTTAGCAGAGGTGCAGTGACATCCGTTTGCTCATAAGGCCCCATATGCAGTAGGGTTAGCAGAGGGGAGTTGACTCCGTTTGCTCATAAAGGCCCCCCTATGCATGGGTTTTTGCAGACGTGCAGTGACATCCTCTACCTTGGGGGGCCCCCTACACAGTGGGTTAGCAGAGGGTGCAGTGCATCCGCTGCTCAGGGGAACCCACCAGTAGGGGTTTGCAAAGGTCAGTGAATCCGTCGCTCCCTGCCCAACACAGTAGGGTTTGCAGAGGGGCAGTGACACCCGTCTGTTTCGGGGCCCCATACACGTAGGGTTAGCAGAGGTGCAGGACATCCTCTGCCCCGGGGCCCCATGCATACACAGTAGGGTTAAGGAGGGAGTAAACAGTGGCTTCTGTTTTCCGGCCCATAACAGTGGGGTTAGAAAGGGGTTTCAGTGACTCCGTCTGCTTGGGGCCCATAAAATAGGGTAGCAGAGGTGCAGTGAATCTTCTGCCCCGGGCCCTATACGCAGTGGTTAGCAGGTGAAATGACATCCTCGCTCTAGGGCCCATAACAGTAGGTTAGCGAGGTTGCAGTAACATCGTCTTTTTCCGGGGCCCTACGAGTAGGGTTAGCGGGAGGTGCGGGTGACATCCGTCTGCTCCAGGGCCCCATACACAGTAGGGTTAGCAGGGGTGCATGACATCCTCGCTCGGGGGCCCCATACACAGTGGGGTTAGCAGAGGTGCAGTGACACCCGTCTGCTCCGGGGCCCCATACAAGTAGGGTTAGCAGAGGACAGTGACATCCTCTGCTCCAGGGCCCCATAACAGTGGGTTAGCAGAGGTGCAGTGACATCCGTCTGCTCCGGGGGCCCAACACAGTAGTGTTATCAGAGGTTCAGTGACATCCGTCTGCTCCAGGGCCCATACCCAGTAGGGGTAGCAGAGGGCAGTGACATCCGTCTGCTCCGGGCCCCATACACGTAGGGTTAGCAGAGGGCAGTGACATCGCTCTCCGGGCCCCATACACAGTAGGGTTAGCAGAGGTGCAGTGACTTTCCGTTGCTCCGGGCCCATACACAGTAGGGTTAGCAGAGGTGCAGTGACATCCGTTGCTCCGGGCCCCATACCATGGGTTAGCAGAGGTCCCAGTGACATCCGTTCTGCTCCGGGGCCCCATACCCCAGTAGGGTTAGCAGAGTGCAGTGACACCCGCTGCCCCGGGGCCCCATACATAGTAGGGTTAGCAGAGGGGGAGTGAGACATCCGCCGCTCCGGGCCCATAAAACAGTGGGGTTAGCAGAGGTGGCAGTGGACACCCGTCTGCTCCGGGCCCTTTACACAGTAGGGTTAGCAGAGGTGCAGTGACATCTGTCTGCTCGGCCCATACACAGTGGGTTTTCCAGGGGGTGCAGTGACAGCGTCTGCTCCGGGGCCCCATACCAGTAGGGTTAGCAGAGGTGCAGTGACATCGTCTTCTCCGGGGCCCCATAACAGTGGGTCTCAGAGGGCATTTGACATTGTCTGCTCCGGGGCCCATACAAAATAGGGTTAGCAGAGGTGCAGTGACTTTCCTCTGCTCCGGGGCCCCATACACAGTAGGGTTAGCAGAGGTGCAGTGACATCTGTCTGCTCCGGGGACCCATACACAGTAGGGTTAGCAGAGGTGCAGTGACATTCGTCTGCTCCAGAGCTCCATTTGCAGATTACAGTCCAAAACGTCTACCATTCATTCATATGTGATTTTGGACATGAATCCACATTAAAAATCACATAGAAATGTCTTGGGTGCGTATTATGGTTTATATTAAATGTTCAAAACAGTGCAATATTTAATCAATGACCTAGTACAAGAGAAAGAACCTGCAGTAAGTCAGTTGTCCATGAGCAGGAAGAGAGCTATCATTACACCTGTGCTGCCACAGTGACGTTGCGCAGGTAGACACCATCTCTTTATAAAAAAGGGCGTGGACCATTTTTAAAAAAGTTACTTGTCAAAAACCCAAGGCCTCAAGATAGGTCGACATAAAAAAGACTGAAGTCTTTTCTGTGTACTTATGGGTTTCATAATATTCTGTAGAACAAAGGGCAACATGTATGAAACGGTTTTGGTCTAAAACTCACTTTTTCCCCATAGAAACCTATGGGCATAAAAGTGAGTTTTAGACCAAAACTGTTTCATACATGTGGCCCAAAGTGTCATGATGACGCACACACCAGTAGGGAGGTCACTCTATTTATCCAACTGTTTTTCAGACCTGTCATTCAAAGAAGCCTGTTACTATGAGAACGCCGTCCAATGTGCGGACTTCTTTTTGTTATTTCAGTGTTTTGTTGCTACCTATATTTATGTGATCTTTGTTGTCTATTTGGTGTTATTGATTGGTGGGTGTCCTATAAGGTGTTTTTGTTTTTTTTTACCCTGTATTATCCCTTTTTTTTGTGACAAAAGGTAGCTAAATAAAAATATTGAGGGGTTTAGGGAAAAATTTTTTTGGGTTAATTTTTGTTTAGATTTTGCCAAAATTTTATTTTTTTGCAATTTTTTTTTTTTTTATATATTATTTAAAAGTTAAAGGGTGTCTCGCTACAAAGAATAGCTTTCAAAAATTTTAGGGAACACAAAATAAAGACATTTTCCAAATATATTGCTTTGTTCCTTGTTTTCCCTAAAGGGGATACAAGTGAAATTTATGACCTCCCTGGCTATTTCAGTTCCCTCAGTAACCAACCTGTAAACAATTCTCCCCCCTGCTGTTTGTTCTATGAGATAGCAGTGAGTGATGTCATCACACAGGTCATGGCAGTGTCCTGTGCTGCTGAGCAGTAAAAAGCTTGATTTATGTAAAATAAACAGCTCTGTAATTAGGGCTTTTGTTTTGGGGATCAGATAAAGCCTTCTGAGAGCAGTTTGAAAAAGGGGCTTAGTAAGCTGATTAATTAGAAAACTGAAACACAGAGAAAAGGGAGCTGTATAAAAATTGTTCAGTCTGAACCGGGAAAAGTGAAGGTATTTCATTCATGCATTCGGGTGAAACTCTGTAGGGAGACAACTCCTTTAAGTCTTATATAGTCCTATGGTTATACTGCATTTTGTGGTTTTTGCCTCTGATTAATTTGTATAACCGGGTAAAAATAGTATCATACTTTCTCCCATTTATCTAATTGAGGCTTTAGTGGTTTTAGATAGATCTGTAGTTATGTGGCAAAAAGTCCGTAAAACTTGTAACTTATTGCTTAAAAAGAAACCCTCGCTCATTCAATACAAAAGAGTCCATTGATTGATAACTTTCCTTTTGTAAAAGCATACACTTAGGTGTCAATCACTGATTAAGGCCGCCCACTGGACTGATTAGCGTAAAAAAATTATAGATTTTCATGAATTAGAATACAAGTTATATTAAAGGGTTTTTGCCACGAAGTGAGTTCCTTACCTGTTATTGCTAGCGGGAAAATATAAACAAATCAGCTGAGTCAAGAACGGTTCAAGGGTGAAAGGGTCGGTGGAGAGAGACCAGGAAGGGGGGAGCGTCTCTAAATTTTAACTCAAATAATAACTTTAAAAACCAGGGGTTATCTATAAAAGAAGACTCATAAATTGCGTTTCTCACAGTCCCTTGCAAGCTCCTTCATGTTCCCTGTCATCAAAAAGGGAGTGCAAACACGCAAGCGCCCAGATCACTCCTGTCAGCCGGGTCATTTCTAATTAAAACTTTCAGGAAAAACTAAGGGGGGACTGAGCAATGCTGTAGCTCTCAAGGCTTCACTTTTTGTAAATCACTATATATTTTAAAAAAGTCTTTAAATAGCCATTTTGGGGGGACCCCACGTCAACATTACATCGTGGCAAAACCACTTTGCCCAAAACTGTATATCAACCTGCTCGGCTTCTCTTGCTCTGTAACATGCTACCAGGGCATTAGAGTGCTCACTCGGTATGACAAGTTACCTTTAAATTGGATATAACATAAAAGTTCTGTGAAAGAAACTTCCCTACATAACTCCAAATTACAGCACATTAGTAAATAGCCTCCATGCTTATAACAGACCAGCATGATTAAACCTCAGCGAGCGTAGCGACTGAAAAACATTCTGTTACACGCTGATTTAAATCTCAAGTGACGATTACTTCAATTGCTTATTTACTGCAGATTTGCTGACATTTCACAGAGTTACAGCAGTTTAAGACCTAAGTACAAGCAATTTTCCATAACAAGTTTTCTCTCCGCACCATGATGTCTACGGAGCATTTTACTGTGCAGACGTTTTAGAATTTTTGTTTGACAAAGAATGAATAACGTGGCAAATTTATCAAGGTAGTTGCCCCAGAATTCTGGCACAATTGGTGCCAAAAGTAACGTCATACATGCTTTACACCACATTGGGGTGTGGGTTTTGGTTTTAAAAAGGGAGGATTTTGTAAAAGGGGGGCGTGATATTAGGTTTTGCCCCCCCGGGTGTGCCAAAATTTTGGCACAATTAGGGGCCATTTACACGGCCAGGCCCAAAAAAAACCCGGAGGGGTTTTGTCCTTTTTTTTGCAGTTTGGGGAAAAAAAAGCCCCCCCCCTTCACATACGCTTTGTTGTTATTCTGCCCAAAAAACCGGAGGGAAAAGAATAAACCCGTGTTCTATGTTTTTTGGCCCCCGGGCGGTCTGAAAAAACCCCTGGGGGGGGAAAAACCCTTTGGGCAGGGGGGAAATGCGCACGTTTTTTCCTTTTAAAGGGGGAAAGTTCGTTTCCCTTTTACTTCGGCTGAGTCAACTTCTCTTAGCTTCCCAGCTCTTTTGAATGCAGGGGGGGTTTCTTCCCCCCCCAGCGGGGATGACTTTCATCCCCCTTAAATTGCGGGCCGGAGCCCCCCCCCTCCCCCTCTGAGTCCACATTTCACTGTTCTCTCTCTATGCGGGTTCTTATTTTAAAAGAGCTGTTTTACATACCACAGGCTGCATTCAATCAAATTTGGCATGATCTCTCACGGCGGGAAAAATTACAGTTTCTAAGAAGGGCACAGATTTTTTTAATATGCAGGAGAGTTAGGCCAGGGCCCAAAACTTTTCATGTTTTCCCCATTGTACATCGGGTTTGGCAGTCTTTTCTGTGGGTTTGTGGGAGACAGAAAATCTAGGGCCCCCTAACTCTGAGTCGAGCCCACAGTGTGAATGACCCGGGGGTTTTAAGAATGTAATAAAGCTCTCACCCTTAGGGGAATTGCAAGGGGGAGGGTTTCAGGGGGATTAGACCCACACTGGATATCAGTGTAAAAAAAAAAACCCCAAGAAAAGGGACACTGTGAGAAAAAAGGGACAGCTTTGTTTATGGAAAACCAATTGCAAAGTTGCTTGTTTTCATGCCCCCTTATTCTGAAGACCTTTTAAAAAAAAACGATAACCCCCCTTTTAAAGGGGTTTCCCATTTTAAAGTTTCTCAGCCGGTTTGCCCCGGGATTTTCAAACAGGGAAAGGCTAAAAAAACCGGGGGGAAAAACCGGGGGAAGTGGGGAAAAACCCTTAAAAGGGGTTTTGCCAGAAGTGATTTCCCCTTCCCCTAACAGGCTGAATTTTCCCCCTTTTGAGGCTTAAAAAAAGGGGCGTTTGTGTTTAAAAAAAGGGACCCCCTCTGTGATGTCATCCCCCCACCTCCCAGGGAAAGTTCCGATATCGTCTTTAGTTGAGCAAACATTGTTTTGCTAATCCACAGGGGAGAACTGTATTGTGCAAAAAGCTATATCCCGTTTTTTTTCCCCCCTTCTTCTGTGCTCTGGAGAGGGAATTTTAAACTCATTTCATTTGGCTGCAGGGGAGAGGGGGGGGGGGGGGGGGCCCCGAGCAGTGTTGCAGGGAGTTCTGCCTTTTTTACTTAAAGGGAATTACTTACAACCAGTGGGTTCTTATTTCAAAAAATACAAGATCTTTTTTCCCCCGCCCCCTTCAAAAACTCATTCATGTTCCCTGCCCTCAGTAAGAAGTGCAAAAACCCCAAGCCAGATCAGTCCTTGTTCCGGGGTTTTTCTAAAGTTTAAAATGTCAGGAAAAACCCAAGGGGGATATAAAATTTAGGTGTACCCCTCACATGATTCAAATTTTTTAAAAACATATATTTAGAAAAAATGATTTTAAATACCCCTTTTGGAGGATCCCCGCCAAATATTAGATCGTGGCAAAAAACCCTTTAATAGCATAAAATAAAAGCCAAAATTTTTTAAATGGGGGTAACGTTAGACTTCACAGGGTTTTAACTACGGCAGAAATTTAAACAACACTAAATAAAGTGGGCATTGTAAAATGTCCAGGGCAAAAATTACACCCATTTAAGAGTTAGATAGTGTTAATATATTTGTCCCAAAGTTTCTAAAGAAAGTTCTAATGGATCAATAACTCCCAAATGTACAAGGATCCGAGACTTCCATTTCTGTTGTCTATAAACATGCTTTGGGAAAAAAGATGCTGCCCCGCCCGGGTTGGGCTTTTGCATAAAAAAGACAGACCTAAAAGGCCGCCCGAAAAAAAACAACATTTGGAGGTGACTTTGGGGCGATCACTTGTCATTAAAGGCGTTGTCCATTTCATACCAAAATGAAAAAATATATGGCACTGCAGCCCCCAAAAAAGACAATGCTCACCTTCCTCTGCTTTCCTCCCTTTTCCGGGGTTTGGGGGTACCCCGTCTTAAGGTTTTATTGCTTATGGGAGGATTCACAAATAACTTCTGAAATCTTATTGATGATATGTCGAATGTGTAACCCTTAAAACATTAAAAGATTAAAAAAGGGAATTTAAATGGACTTAAAATGTTCAATAATAGCCAAGACAAATTTATTCTACGAAAATATAAAAAAGTCCCAATCTCCTAAAGCATAACTTTTAATAAGGAATAACAATCGTAACGAATGGTGTTCACAAGGCAATACAGTGGGAAAAATATATAAAATGGTATGTGATTTTTGCAGCCCAAAGAGGCCCCTTCCCCCTCAGCGATGAAGTTTTTTTTACACTTCTCTGTGCCCTGCATGATTTTGGATGGCCCCCCCAAAAATGGGGAAAAAAAGCTCCCGAAAAAGAAAATGGGGTGGGCGAACTAGAACTAGGAAAATTTTCTCGCTTCCCAACAGTAAAAGGTTTTCTGTTCGGGTTTAAATTTTTTTTTAAAAAATCGAGATGTTTTTACTTGGGAAAGTAAAATTTTTTAGAATGGGTTTAATCAACAATATTCAGGACCCTTCCTAAAAAACCCAAATTATCTGTCCTTTTCCCTTTTGGGCTTTTCACCCCTTTTCCAATTTTAAAGGGTTTTAAGCTCCCCACAGGGCGGTTTTTTCTCTTTTTTCTGTAAACAGTTTGTTATTTAGTATGATTATTGTATTTGTTCTGGTCTTATATTATGTATCTCTGAACCGTTTAGCTTTTAAAATGCCCTGGAATTAATTGCAGTTTTTAAAAATTTTTTAAATTTAAAAAATTAAAAAATAAAATTTTAAAGAAAAGGCACTAATTTTCGCCCATTTCCAAACTAAGGGTTTCAGACTTTTTACTTTGCAATGATCACCCGCTGGATGGTTAATCTCCTCTTTTAGCCCGCCCGGGGCACGTTTTTTCCATTTAAAAAATCCATAAATTTTTATTTATTTTGACCCCCCGAAAAAGGGTTTTTGCCTCAGGTCATTTTAAATTTCCTTTGTCCCAGATATATGACTTCTTCTTTAAATGATAGAGCTTAAACTTGCATTTGTGTTCACAGACAATGATTTCTAGAAGTATTCTAGAGCCCATGCAGCGATTTTTATGACCAAATTATGGCCGTCTTTTGAATGAGCATCCAATATTGCCCAGTTGTCTCATCCTTTGTGCGCTTGAATTTCTACAGATTCTACAGATTCTCTACATCTTTTGATGATATTACACTATGTACTGTAGACGATGGGATATTCAAATTCTTTGCAGTTTTACCCTCAGTATATTTGTCAGGGACCGGTCAGGGACACACAAGCAGACACACAGAGTGAGGCCCTGACACTGGTCCCAACCGCTGTCCCTACCTTTTGGGGAACCCGACTCCGTAAAAGGTCGGCCCCAACCTGAAGACTAAGAGCTACACTAATTAAGTGTAGACACAGGACACAGAACACAAAACAAGAGGTCAGACGAGCAAAGTCTCGCAACTGTCGGGAGACAAAAGAATAAACGTAAGCCGAGCCAGATAGGTAAGAGCCGGGAGTCGTAGTACAAATACGGGAGGCAGAAGAGAAGTCAGAAGCAAGCCAAAGGTCAGCTAACAGTAATGGGCAAGGAAGAAGGCTAGCTACAGGCAACAAGAAGACCAGTATAGCAGGCAAAGCTGAGAGGCAAAGGAATCCTTAAATAGGTAACCAGGGAAAAAAGAAGGGAGGTGATAGTGGAACAAACACAAAACCAGATTGGGTACAAAAACCGTCAATGAACAGCAAGGAACAGATTAAAAGAGTGCTGGAGGATTCCTGGCCACGGGCGTTGGCCAGGAATCAATTAAGCAAGTAGAGAAGTAAAACCGATTTCATACAGTAAGATAAATACAAAGCGTTATGTCATATACCACGGTTTACGTCGCAACGGCCGTGGCGGGCGACTAGAGTCCAAAGCTAGGGGTCTGCAGGGCATGATCATGACAATCCTTTATTGAAATTGTTCCACAAACTTTAGATGCAGTTGTTTTCAAAGACTGGTGATTTGACTATCTATGCTTCTGAGATACTCTGCCTCTCCAACATGCTCTTTTTATACACCGTCATGTGAGTTAGTTAAAAATTGACCCTTCAACTGTTTTTCGTTATTATCACTTACTTTTCAAGCCTTTTGTTAACCCTGTTTCACCTGTTTTGAAATGTATTGCTGCCATCAATTCCTAAATGAGTTAATTTAACTTGAGGACTTTTCTTAAGTCTCTTTTTAATGAAATATAACTTATACCATTATAATTAACATCCAGGCTGTTCTATGGGAATTTCTGTCCCTGATGAGTGATGTATTCTATCATTTTTAATGCTGTCATTCAGGGACTGGTTTACACCGTTTTTGAAGACACATTGGGGATGGCGCTGGTTTCAGATGGAGCAGAGTGTATCTCTATATCTAAGGAATTCTTTAAAAAACAGATGAATGAGGAATACATCCATAAATTATCAAGACAGGTAAGTTTAGATTTTAACCATTACTGATGGTATGTAAATCTAAATGCATTTTTGAAAACCTCTTTCAGGTTTAAGGACCAGTCATCAATCTGCCACATATGAACGTAACTGTGAAAGGGTTTCCCAATCTTTTACATAACTTCCCTGTTGCCCCCAACTGACTTTAAATAAAACCAACAGTACTGACCTGCTCCACTGCCGCCACTTGCTGGCTGCACTGCTTCAATGTTCTCTGCCGATCCCCCGCCAATGACATCAACTGTGAATCTAGTCTAGTTTAACTTGATGATGATATCACAGCTTATGTTCTTCAACAGCAAAAAAAGGCATTGAAAAGCATTAAAAAAGTTGAAATAACTTTTTGTACTATAAGATAATGGTATATTACTTGTCAAGTTAATCTTTGCTACATCTGTGTATTGCTTACATGACCAGAAGCCAGTCACAGCCTTAAAGGGGTTGTCTCGCTACAAAGAATAGCTTTCAATATGTAGGGAACACTAAATGAAGATATTTTCCAACTATATTGCGTTGTTAATTTTTTTTTGTTAAGGAGCTACAAGTGATTTTATCACCTTCTGTGCTCTCTCTGGTTCCCCAAGTGACCGACCTGTGTATCCCCCCCCCTCTGCTGTTTGTTCTATCTGATAGCAGGGAGTGATATTATCACACAGGTCACAGCAGCACAGAACTCCAGACAGTGAGAGCTTGTTTGTTATCTGATCTTTCAGACAAAAGAGGTAATTACTGCTGTTTACTTAAACTCAGGAGCTTCCCTGGTACTGACACCATGAGATGTATCTAATTAGCAGAAGTCTGAATACACAGAGCTCATATACTAATTACAGACAGCTTGACCAGGAAGTGACAGGAGCAAAGCATTATTTCATTCATGCATCCTATGAAACTTTGAGATGAGACAACCCCTTTAATAGTCCCGATCCAACAGATAACCCTTTGTAAAATTCCGGCAGACTGGTCCATAAAATATAGTACCCGCAGGATATGCCCAATAAACACTGCTGGCAGATTGCCTCAAATAGAAGATACAATGAATAGAATGCTTACAAAACAATGGTAGCAAATAATGTCCCAAATTTACAAGATAATAGGGGATGCCTACATAAACACTGCCGGAAGACTGTTGCCTTAAAGTGGTTTTGCCATGAAGCAAATTGGGAGAGGTCCACGCTTGCACGCTCTTCCCATTTCATATTTATGGGAGTTCCGAATATACTGGACAATGGAGATTTTGCTGACTGAACACCTTTGGGTATATCTTACGTAATTTGAGCTGCTGTTGACGAAAATCACCTTGATATTTTCCTGTCACAACCGTTTTTCTGAAATCTAAAGTTAGACTTTTTTCATATTTTCAGGCTGTCCATGTATTGTCCACAGTATATGTGTTGTTATTTTATTTACAGGCAGCAAGTTCCTCCTCACTCGCAGGTACTCCTCTTCCAAGGACAGACTTACTTTTATTCTACATTAAAAACAACGCGTTTCGTGTTCCCATGTGAAACCTGATGAAGTGTTCAAATGGGAACACGAAACGCGTTGTTTTTAATGTAGAATAAAAGTAAGTCTGTCCTGGGAAGAGGAGTACCTGCGCTGATTATTGTACGAGTGAGGAGGAACTTGCCACCCTGAACTCCGGAGCAGCTAAATCCGTATCTGCTTTCTGCTTAAGGAGTATGGGGCCTCATGTATGAAAGCTGTCTTGCAGTAAGACTGTCTTTGTTGCCCATAGTTGCATTGACAGTGTTACTGCTAGACAGTTTTCATATTTAAGGACCATTGTAGCTACATATACAGGCGGTCCGGGGGTTACGAATGGGATAGGAACTGTAGGTTTGTTTTTAAGCTGAATTTGTATGTAAGTCAGAACAGGTATGTTTATTAAAGGGGTTGTCTCACTACATTGATTCATCTTACCTCAGTCCTGTTTTCCTGGTTTCACTTTGAATTCAGGGGCGTGTTTACTGGCTTCTACTAGGCTGCAGTAGAAGCCAGGTCTGTAGCTATAGCAACCAGTGCTGGCAGCCTATCAGGATAGATCAAACAGGTCTGTAGCTATAGCGACCTGAGGATCTGATGCAGCCCACCCAAGAGGGGACATCGAGGAATAGGTAGGACACTGTTAATGGACATATATTGCAAAGTGACTTGTTTTTGCGAGATCTTTAACATAAAAAGCAGCAATCCTTGTAGTGAGACATCCCCTACAAATGTAACTCCAGCACAAAAGTTTTTTTTTCATTTTGGATAGTGCAGAGAAAGGTTTTAACATTTGTTTTGCGGTCTGTGCCCAAGTTAAGAAGATTTCACCTCATGTGCTGCGGTGGCATGCTGGAACTTGTCGTTCTACAGTTACTCTTTGCTGTGGAATATGGAACTACAAGTGCCAGCACGCCCCATAAGTCTCCTTTTGTAACTAGGGGACAGATGTAAGTCGGAACGGTGGAAGTCGAGGACTGCCTGCATGGATATGTTGGTCAGTGAGACAAGTAGATAAGCGGTTTGTAGAGAACCTGAAGAGAGGGATCTGCAAAATGAGAAATAATTCATTATACAAACACTGTGTATCATCCGAGGCTTATCTAGCCCTGTTACCACCACTCTCAGACATATTTACCGATCTTCTTATGCTACTAATGCATTTATTTTGTTTTTTTAATGGGTTAGTTAATCACCTCTTCCTTCACCTTTGAGCTTCTTAGGCTTTTATAAATGGACTGGCAGCATAATTATCTGTTTTGTATTCATTCGCTTCCTAGAGTGACTTAAATTCGGTAAATCTATTTTAATAACTACTTAAGCTTCCTTAAGATATTCCGCCACACAGTCTGGACAGTCGCCTCATTTAATGTATTAAAGTATTCACCGAGAATGGCAAAAAAACAAATGACTGTTTCCCCTCTAACCTTCGTATCTCGTCACTTTATCCTCAATTACCTAGTGGCTAAATTTAACAATTCCAGTCAGAAAAGTCTCACATTCAGACTGAATTACATTTTTTGAGACACTTAATGAAGACATTTTGAGTGAAATGAAATAGGTTGTAATATATTAATTTGTCTTCTCCCAAGGTGACATAAAGAAATATGACAAAATGATCTTTTGTGCTTTTTGTGCAATATAGTCAGTATTTTAAAATGTGGAATAAGATAAAGGGCAGCTCTTATCAGAGATGATATGAAGAGCAGTGGAAGAAAAAAGGCGCCACTTATATCCATGGACATGTTTGGTATTACAGCTCAGTACTTATTCCACAGGATATGCCGTAAATGTCTGATAGATGCAGGTCACATATCTGGGACTCCCAACTATTTCAAGACTTGGGGTCTTTTTTCCTCCGTCCGCATTCTGGGAGTGGGTACAGCAAGCGGAGTGGTGGCTACGTATGTTTGATTATCTCCATCTACTTCTAAAAGAGTTTTGAGTAAAATTGGGAAAGTGGAACGAGGCATTCTTGGAACTCTCATTGAAATGAGTAGAGAGGACCGCAGCACAAGTAAAGATGGGGACAATAGTACCCTTGAGGTGGGAGCAGGCTTGGACTGGCCCACAGGGAAGTAGGAGAAACCTCTGGTGGGTACCTTTCAAAGGCAGAACGCAAGAGGCAAAGTGCAAGAGTCACGTGCAGTCTTGTACAGTAGCTGTAGAATAGGCCCCAAGAATCAGCTCCACTAGTGGGACCCAAGAATTAACTCCACTGGTGGCTCCAAGAATCATCTCCACTGGTGGGTTCCAAGAATCATCTCCACTGGTGGGTTCCAAGAATCAACTCCACTGGTGGGCTCCAAGAATCAACTCCACTGGGGGCCCCAAGAATCAGCTCCACTGGTGGCCCCAAGAATCAACTCCACTTGTGGGCTCCAAGAATCAATCCATTGGTGGGCTCCAAGAATCAACTCCACTGGTGGGCTCCAAGAATCAACTCCACTGGTGGGCTCCAATAATCAAGTCCACTGTTGTGCTCTAATAATCACCTCCACTGGTGGGTTCCACGAATCATCTCCACTGGTGTTCCCCATGAATCACCTCCACTGGTGGGCCCCAGGAATCACCTCCACTGGTGGGCTTCAAGAATCAACTCCACTGGTGACCCCAAGAATCATCTCCACTGGTGGGATCTAGACTCCTCAGTCTGACACTGGGAGCCATATCTGTCGGACTTGGACAGAAATTTCCATGATGGAGATTACTCTTAAACCCACCCCGGGGTTCTTTTTTTTCCCCACCTTGCTGATCAGGCTCATTTAAATTTTTTTTGTACACGTGTGTTGAATATAGGGGCGAATTTATGAATTAAATGGTACTTTTTTTTATTGGCTCCAACACCCCAGTTCTAAATAGAAAAGAAGAGGTAGAATCGACAGTATGAATTTTTTTGGGCATTACATAGAGTTAATCGCCAAACTTTTTGGGCATAGAGTGTAATGCCCAAAAACTTGGCGCATGAGCTTATGTAATGCCCCATAAATCTTCATACGGTGTTTCTACACCTTCTTATCTTTTTAGAATGTGGTCGGCCCAAGTAAAAAAAGTACCTTTGAATTCATAATGCGCCCAAAATGTTTTTCATATGCGGTTATTCCACTTATTTTTTCGTCTTTTTTCTGTGATATGTACAGCATTATTTTTATGTTTTGTTTACATTAGATTTATGCATTTATATCCCTGAAAAGGATAAGAAAAAGACTGTTTTTCACTTTTTTAATTATTCATTTATTTTTTAAATGGCAAAAGTGGTGCATACTAATTTCTATAAGTGTGTCACCCTTGCCTCATGTTTCTATGTAGATGATATAGAGTTTTAGGATGGTTTGGCTAAAAGTTGAGGTTTGTGCTGTCAGTGTTTTTAATTAAATTTTCGTTGTTTTTTTTTCCATTTCATTTTGGGCTTTATGAACACTGTCTAGCAGAAACTTCTTTTTTACCCATAACCAAAAAACCCAAATGACCAGTAACACCATAGCAACCAATCAAGCTCGGTTTTCATTTCATATAGTTCTCTGGAAAAAAAAAAGCTGAGTTGGGTTTGGTTGCTATGGGCTGGGATTGGTTGTTGGGGCTCGAGGGGTTGTTTGACCTGATTGGTTGGTATGAGCTTGATTGGTTGCTATGGCTCTGTTGGTTGCTGTGGGCTGTGATTGGTTGTTAGGGGCGGGGTTGTTTGGGAACTGTGGTTTTTTGGGCTTGGTTGCTTGGGCAAAAAAGACAGTCTTACTGTGTCGTTTTATACATAAGGCCCACTGTGCCCTCATAAGATCAGAAAAAGACCTCTGGGGATCATTTGAAGAAAACTTTTTTTTTCTGATTTCCCCTGTAACTGGGTCTGGTATACTTGCCCCAGTTACAGGGAAAGCACAGCCCCAGTTGTAACTGCACAGCTGGTCTGGGTCAGATAAGACCCAGCAGAACTGAATACCAAGCCCCCCGGTCACATGTTGCCATGGCCAGGGGCTGGAGGCTTCCCGCTTTTATGTGTTACGGGGGCCCTTGAGTTTTGTATGTACAACAATCGAGAAGACAGGGATGGTAGTAAACCATCCCTGCCTTCTCAATGAAGAGCCCAGCTGCCACTGACAGCCAGCTCCCCCCTTTCCCCCGCACAATTATCGTGCGCTACAACCCCTTTCTTGGACATTTTTTAAAAACATGCCGGACATAAAAATACACGTACCAAATTAAACATGATGGATCTAACCAAAAACGAATTACCTCGTGGTTTAGGGCTTGCTTACAGGGGTTTGCTCACCATGCAGCTTCACAGCCACAGCCGCTTTAGACTCTGTACAGACGCGGTGGTTATAGCATGATTGACACATCAGTCTGCATTCTTTTCTATTCCTGTTACACTGACAACGAGGCAAGAGATTTTTTAAAAGTGTAGACTCAGGTGTGGGTCATAGGGTGTTTGATTTGTAAATGAAAAAGCTTTTAAATTTTAAGGGGTGGGGCTCACCCCAAAGGGCGGAAAGAATGAGTGATAGCTGGCTAGATCAATGAGAGATAAGAAAGAGCAGGGAGAGGTGATCATAATGATAGAAACTTGTGTGTTCTAAGAGGAGACAGAATCGTCTTTATCTCCTGACCAAACAAAAATGACCAACGCGAAGTATTTGGAAAAAGTTTTCAATTATCTGTCCCTACATGTGAAAAGCTAATCATTGTAATGAGTTTTCTGCTATTTTATGGTCAAAATGTTGGCATGTATGCCCTATATGACTTTTAAATACCCTAACAGCTACAAGGGCATGTGTCGTCCTTATAGGACAACCCCTATAACCGCTTACTGACATTCAAAAATTTCGTTTTCGTCATGAGGGCAGTAAGGTGTAGGAGTGGGGGTCCGCTGGGGGTGCTCCATCCCACCCCGGTAATGACTAGCAGCCGGGGCAGGGTGCACACTAAAAAAATAATGTAAAAGATTTAAAAGGTGGTGTTATGTACCATTTTGTTGCCTCATCTGCTCTTCTATAACTAGATCGCAAAGGGCTGAGCAGTTGACATGGCAGCCAGGGGCCTAATAAAGATCTGGCTGCCATCTTACTACTTCTGTTATACCTTGCCATAGGAAGGGTGTAATATGAAAGCCATTAATGTGCACTGTTCTGCAATGTATTACTAATACAGCACAGTGTACAAGCGATTGAGCCATCTAATGGTCCCTAGGAAGTGACTAAAAGTACAAGTAAAAAATGAATAAGTAAATTTAAATAAAAAATTACAAAATATGTACTTTTAAAAAAAAAAAACTTTTGTCATTTTATAAATAAAGCAATAAAAAAGATCAAAAATTATTGCTATCGCCACATTCGTAAATGTCTAATCTATTGAACTGTAACATTATTTATCCTGTATGGAAAACACCATAGACGGATAAAAATAAAAAAAAACAGCAAAATTGTGTTTTTTAGGTCAGTGCATGTCCCCCAAAAAATTGGAATAAAACTGATCAAAAAGTTATATGTACCCCCGACTAAGAAAAGAACGATCCCTCACTAAGGTACCTGGATAGAGAAATAAAAGCTACTAGTCTCAATGCAAAGTTAAAAAATTAAAAACATAGGGCCACATGTATGAAACAGTCTAGGTCTAGGAAAATAAAAAACTCTGGACCTCATATAGTCCGCCTACAAGTAAAACTCTCTTTGTTGCCCATAAAAAACCAATCAGAGCTCATAACAACTAATCAGAGCCCACAGCAACCAATCAGAGCTCATAACAACCAATCACAGCCCATCGCAACCAATCAGAGCTCATAACAACCAATAAAAGCCCAAAACAACCAATCAGAGCCCATAGCAACCAATCAGAGCCCATCTTTAATTTCTTATACTACTTAAGAGAAATGAAAGCAGACCTATGATTGGTTGCTATGGACAACAGGGACAACCAATCAGATTTCAGCTTTCATTTCTTATACTGCTCTGGAAAAATTAAAGCTGAGCTCTGATTGGTCGCTATGGGCTCTGATTGGTTGATATGAGCTCTGATGGTCGCTATGGGCTCTGATTGGTCGCTATGGGCTCTGATTGGTCGCTATGGGCTCGGATTGGCTGCTATGGGCTCTGATTGGCTGCTATGGGCTCTGATTGGTTGCTATGGGCTCTGATTGGTTGATATGAGCTCTGATGGTCGCTTGGGGCTCTGATTGGGTCGCTAGGGGCCCTTGATTGGTCGCTATGGGCTCGGGATTGGCTGCTAGGGGGGCTCTGATTGGCTGCTCTGGGCTCTGATTGGCTGCTATGGGCTCCGATTGGTTGCTATGAGCTCTGATTGGTTGCTATGAGCTCTGATTGGTTGCTATGGGCTCTTATTGGTTGCTATGAGCTCTTATTGGTCGCTATGAGCTCTGATTGGTTGCTATGAGTCCTGATTGGTTGCTTTGGGATCTGAATGGTTTCTATGAGCTCTGATTGGTTGCTATGAGTTCAGATTGGTTGCTATGAGCTGTGATTGGTGGCTATGAGCTCTGATTGGTTGCTATGAGTTCAGATTGGTTGCTATGGGCTCTGATTGGTTGCTATGAGCTCTGATTGGTTGCTATGAGCTCTGATTGGCTGCTATGAGCTCTGATTGGTTACTATGAGGTCTGATTGGTTGCTATGAGCTCTGATTGGTTGCTATGAAAAATTCGTGCTATAGTCTACAGAGCACGGATTTTTTCCAATCGATTTTAAAATCTGATGGATTCTGGCGGATTTTCAAATTTGCTGGATCACCTGCAGGATTGCCATCAGATTTCCGTACAAAGTACGGGGCTGAAGACAAATCCGAAAACCAAACGCAGATTTTAGCGCAAATCTACACCAAAAAACGGGATCCAACAATGCTAAAATACCATCGGACTTTGGACGCCATTTTAACATTGCTGTGTAGACATAGCCTTATTGTCTGGATGGATAATTTTAACTACTGTGCTTCTGTATTACTATATATTATTGAAAAATAAAAACAAAAATGTCTAAATTCCTTATAAAAAGATCACATACAAGTAAGACTGAAGCCTGTTCTAGTCCCATTGGAAATCCTCTGCTTGGTTAAACTTTCTTATCGCCTATCTTTTACCCCGTTGACCTTTTCAACCAATATCACACTGCACTCCTTGTAAATGATGGCGCTGACAAGGGCAGCAATGTTCCCGGGAAGCAGTTTCCACTATATTGCTGCATTACGGGAGCTGCCAGCATTCGCTGCTCTGCTTCATCAATTGCACCTGTAGGACAAGAGCCCGGTTTGTCGATCAGCACAGATGAAATTCCAGTGGCTGGATGGAGGCTGGAGATAAAAAAAAAAATAAAAATTAAAAACCTTTTCCAGATACTTCATACTTTTCTTACACTTGATCAAAAATGTGCTTAGGTTTTGTTTTCCGTGCAAGCAGCGCTATCAATTTTACAGAGGCTCCGTTCTTCTCAGATTTAGTTTTGGAACAATCCAGTGTCACCCACAGGGAAAAATCATTACACTGTTCACTGAGCGGCCGTACAGCAAGAGGAAACCTACAGCACGGGGACATGATGAGGCATAGGGAATGGCTGTTAGATTAGAGGGAATGTGACATCTGATAAATGTTGTAGCAAAAGTCCCTGACAATTCCTAATATAAAATTCAAGTTAATTCTACTGCTAAGCAGCCCATTTGTAAATCTATCTATATTTCTATCTATCTATCTATCTATCTATATATCTATCTATCTATCTATCTCATATCTATCTATCTATCTTCTATCTATCTACCCATCTATCTGTATCTCTCATATCTATCTATCTATCTTTCTATCTATCTATCTCATATCTATCTATCTATCT
Source organism: Phyllomedusa bahiana (assembly GCA_025379985.1). Lineage (NCBI taxonomy): Eukaryota > Metazoa > Chordata > Amphibia > Anura > Hylidae > Phyllomedusa > Phyllomedusa bahiana. The sequence continues at coordinate 76,486 of JAODAL010011734.1, forward strand.
ATCTATCTATCTATCTATCTCATATCTATTTCTCTATCCATCTCTCTGTCTATCTATCTATCTATCTATCCCATATCTATCTATCTATCTATCCCATATCTATCTATCTATCTATCTCATATCTATCTCCTATCTATCTATCCATCTATCTCATATCTATCTATCTATCTTTCTATCTGTCTATATCATATCTATCTATCTATCTATCCATATCTATCTATCTATCTATATATCTATCTATCTATCTATCTATCTATCTATCTCATGTCTATATATCTATCTATCTATCTATCTATCTATCTCATATCTATCTATCTATCTCATATCTATCTATCTATCTATCTCATATCTATCTATCTATCTATCTATCTATCTATCTATCTCATATCTATCTATCTATCTATCTATCTATCTATCTCATATCTTTCTATCTATCTATCTCATATCTATCTATCTATCTGTTTGAACTCATACAGCATCTGTAATATACTACTTTTAATATACGTACAAATATTCAGGTAACCACATTAGTGAACAATGTGATATTCATCTCAAATAAGAATGGGTATAGCTCCCATGTTATGTAGCTAATTATATGTGTATTTTAAATTGATTCTATTTATTATTTGTGTCTTACGTTTTACGTTGTAGCAGTATATTTAAGATTATTTAATAATATTTTTGATGTTTACTATTTTTATCTGCCTAAGATTCGCCGCCCGAGGTGCGCTCATACATGCGGTGTAAAGTCCACCGCGCCTCGCCAGTGTGTGAGGCGCAGTGCGGGGACTTAGGGCGCAGAAGGACTGCACCTAACATGTATTCCGATTCGAAGCCAGGCCTGGAAAACGCGAGAAATCATTAAAGATGGTTATTGAAGAAGCAAAAAATAGTTGTCTTTCAAAATTGAATGAATGTAATAAAGAGAAAAATTCAAAAGATGTCCAAAACACGATTAAATGTAGTGAAACAGTGGATCATTAAAAAATTAAAGGTGAAAATTAAATAAGACGCTCAGAAATAAAATCTCAAGCTCTCAGCGCGGTGCGGCATGGAGTATGAATCATAAATCGTTTTTATTAGGTGTAAAAAACATTCTCTGAAAAAGAGCTCAACACCTTCTAAAAAATACATTAAAAAAATCACTTAACAAAAAAAATTCAATAACGGCGAACATCAGAAATTAGGATATGGGAAATTGCCGGGAAATACAGTAATTCAAATTTCTGTATAGCTCTTCTCATTGGTCGCAAAAAACCAACCATTAGTATAGGCGCGACAGTGGGACCCATTATAACCTATGGAGAATTGCCAATCAATGAAAAGGCGGGACAGTTTCAAAATACAGTAAAAAAAGGCAGAAAAAGAGCTGGATTGGTTCAGCTAGCGGGGGCTTGCTAATTCCCAGCCAAACAGAGCGCGAGCTACTTTGTCCCATTGTAGTTCCTATTGCCAGATCGGGGCAATGAAAATCTCGGCTCTCAGCGCCGTGCGGCATGGAGTATGATTAAAAAAAATCGTTTTATTATGGTGTAAAATTATTATCTGAAAAAGAGTTCAAACTTGCTATAAACGATTGCTTAATTTGTATAATAACCATATGACTATCTCACATACACACACCCAACACTCCCCTACAACGCTGTTTGGTCGCGTCACCGGCGCTACAACAGCTTTTTGTGTGATCGTCTAATAAGTAAATCTCTGGTTCACGATATAAATTGTTTTTGTATTGTAAATTGCCGGGAAAATACCAGTTAATTCATATTCTGTTAAGCTCATCTCATCTGGTCGGCAGAAGAAACCAACCAATCAGAAATAGGAGCGACCAAGTGGACCCATTATAAGCATATGGAGAAGTATGGATTCCAATCAAATTGAAAAGGGGGACAGTTCATAATACAGTAAAAAAGGCAAAACAAGACGCTGATTGGTTGGGACCAGGCGGGCAGATATGAATCCACCAATCATATGTAGTGCGTCTATTTTGTGTTGGAGCAAGAAGAACGGGTCGCGGATAGGAAAGGGTGCCCTAAAAGTTATTACTGTCTATGGGAACATATTTCTTACTGTGGATTGGTTGGGGGGAACAGAGGGGCTCGTCCTGCTTAGCCCAAATCAGCGGCTCGCTGCTACCTTCTCATAGAGTTCTATGGGGGAAAAGAAATGCCAGAAACGAGCTGATTGGTAGAAGCGGGTGAGGGCGCTCATCCTGCTTAGGCCAAATCAGCAGCTGAATATACTTATCTCATAGGAGTTCTATGGGAAGAAATTGCAGAGCGAGCTCTGTTTGTTGATTGGCTAAGTTTAAAAAGAGGCGCGGTTATTTGGGCCAAATGGGAGGAGCGAGCGACGCTCTTATGGGGTTTTTTCTAATGCAATCTATAATCAAACTGTACATGCCAGAAATCAAATGATAGACTCACGAAGTTGTACCGATTCTCTATATAAAATGAACATAATGATGGGGTAAACGAAAATAAAAATTAAAAATATTAATTCTAACTATTCATTTTTTTTCTATAATTTCGTTAGCCAATGATCATTAATATGGGTATAACGAAAATACACAGAAATAAAATTGAATTTATCAAATTAATATTTATTAGTTTAATTTTTAGTTTACCCCCATATTATTGTTTCATTTTATATAGTGATCGGTACAAAATTCATGAGTTTCTTATCATTTTGATTTCGGCCTTGTACAGTTTTACTATAGATTGCATTAGAAAAACCAACAGGGCGTCGCTTCGCTCTCATTTGGCCCAAATAACCACGCCTCTTTTAACTTAAGGCCAATCACAAAACAGACGCTCGCTATGCATTTCTTTTCCCCATAGGTACTCTATGCGAAGGTAGCTCACCCGCTAGATTGGCTAAACAGGACGAGACCAACCCTTACCTCAACCATCTTCACTATCACTAGAATATTTCCCATAGACAAGTAATAAACTTTTAGGGCGCCCTTCTAATCAGCGCCCTTTTTGCTTCAATCACAAAAACAACAAGACGCACTTACATATGATTGGATGGGATTCATTATCTGCCCGCATCGGGCTCAACCAATCAGCATCTTTTCTGCTTTTTACTGTCACTTTTGAAACTGTCCGCCTTTTCTATTCTGATCTTGGTTGCGTTTCTGCCCCGACCAATGAGAAGAGCTCCTACAGAATTTTAATTACTGTATTTCCCCCGGCATTTACAATTTCCCTATACTCCTGATGTCTGCCGGGCGGTGACGGCGACAAAGCGTTGTTAGTATTTTATTTATGGATGTTTTATAGAAGGTTTTAGCTCTTTTACGAGAATGTTTTTACACTAAGAAAAAAATGATTTATTTACTAATATCTCCCATGCCGCAACGGCGCTGAGATTTACAGTGCCCCATCTCTCCATAGACTCTATGGAGAAGTAGCTAGCACTTGATTGGCCGGGAGAGCTCAAGCCCCTCTGGCTACAGCCATCAGCTTCTTTTCTGCCTTTTTACTGTAAAAAATTTTTTTTTTTTGAAACTGTCCCGCCTTTCATTGATTGGTCAATCTACTCCATGGTTATAATGGGTCAATGTCGCTCCTATTATGATTGGGCTAGCTTCTGCCGACCAATGAGAAGCGATTACAGAATTTGAATTACTGTATTTCCCGGCAATTTTCTATATCGCAATTCCATATGTAGCGCCTTGTTAGGGATTTTTATTTATGTATGTTTTTAGAAGGTTTGAGCTCTTTTTCAGATAATGTTTTACACCTAATAAAAACTATTTTTGGAATCAAACTCCATGCCTCACGAACGCTGAGACCTGTGTACTGTTGTAACAGTCGACCTAGAGCCACATTTTGCCCACATTCCATTCGTTCTCGCTTCAATTCGCCTCCTCGGCTCATTAGACCGCTTCAAAACTAGGTCTGCCTGTCGGAGCTGTCCCCCGGAGCGCTGCAATGCTGCCGCACTTTGCCAACCCCCGATCATGCATGCCTCGGAGTATTCGAATGTGGTGCATCCCACCCCAGAATGCCCACACCGCGCCCATTGCACGCCCCTTCATGTTAGGCGCATCCGAAAGTGTCGAAGGTTGCGCCTAACACCGCATCACTGCGTCCGACAGGGGATTCGGACCGGTGAGGCGCTGTTTTCACCAGAAAACAGGCGTAACTCCCGATCATACATGTTGCCCTATATATTTAAGATCGTTAGTTCATTTATCGATGTATTTTAATATATTTAGGAATTTTATATCTATCAAATAGGATTATAAAGGGTTAAGATCCTTTTCCCTCCAGAGAGGACTCAGTGGTGTCTTGATTGACAGGTGATGGACCCAACTGAATGTCCTTCAGGGCCTGAAGATAGACAATTCTATCCAATGTGATTGACATTATCTTTATCCAATTATCTGCTGTTTGTTATTTTAAATGTCTGTTAGTTTTGCCACATGTTGTGCCTCTGAAGAAGCGTCGGTTCTGGCTCATAACGCGTTAGGCTGTACAGTGTTTGTCTTTATCTAGTGGGATTGTATTACTCCCTTACATGTTTTTAATATAATATAAAACTTCCTATAACGGAGGGGAGTGGTTTTGTTCTTTTAAAAGGAACACGAGTGCCTCGACAATTTCCTTTGTTTTCTCGACCTGCCCGCGTCTAGTATCTCATAACTATCTATCGATTCTATCTATTCTATCTATCTATTATCTATCTTTCTATATATATCTATCTATCTATCTATTTATCTATCTATTTATCTATCCCATATCTTATCGATACTCTCTATCTCATATCTCTCGATTCTATTTATACTATCTATCTATCTATCATTTTTATCTATCTTTACCATATTCTATCTTCTATCTATCTATCTATCTCTCTATCTTAATATCTATCTATCTATCAATTCTATCTATCTTATCTCATATCTATCTATCTCAATATCTATTCTATCTCTTCTATCTATTTCACCTCTATACTATCTTAATAACAATCAATCTTTCAATTAGATAGCAGCCAACATATTCGCAGCACTTTACATTATAGAGGGTAAAAAGAACAGACAAACAAGAATTACATTATAAATAAGTTATGACAATGAGACACAAGGTGTAAGGGCCCTGCTCGCAAGAGCTTACAATCTATTAGGGTGTAGGGTGAACAATGGCTGACATATATATTTCTATCTATCTTTCTATCTATCTATCCTATCTAATCTATCTATCTAACTATCTATTATCTATCCATCCATCCATCCATCCATCCATCCATCTATTGTCCCAATGCCAGACATGCCTGGGTCCCACCAGTGGAGATGATTCCTGGGGCCTATTCTATAGCAACAATAGCCCCTGGCCTAGTCTTCTCAGGGCCCACCATGTCCAGGTGCCCACCAGGGGTTTACCCCGCTCTCCTGAGAGCTCATTCGAGTCTGCTCTCTCCCATATCTATCTCTGTCTCTTGATCTCATATCTCTCTACTGTATCTAACTAGCATCAGACAGACCCATCAGTCTCTATATCTGTCTTCAATCGATTCTGCAAATCTCTTACCTGCTTATTTCAAGCATTAGGCTCTTACGGCTCCTCGTGCATTTCATGGGAGTATTTTGTAAGTAAATTGATACTTTATTAGTCAGAATTTTCCGTGTATTTCCCTTCTGATTGCCAATCTGGATAAATACCTTTAAAGTTCCAAGTATAACCTATAACTGAGGCTGACTTGTCGGTCTGCGTAACTGCAGCCGGGAACTTTTGGAGCCTCTCTCTCTCTCTTTTCCATTTTTTTAAAATTTGATTAAAGCCCCAAATCCAATTGCAATCATTTAGCTGTAATATCATTGTGCCGGATGGCGGTGGGAGCGGGCCGCTTCCGTGCTCTCTTTAATCCTGACGGGGACAGGATGAGGGTGGTTTTGACATGATGATTCTATTAAGCCTGACACCTGTCACTTGATTACAGACATTAAAGTTGATACCTGAAATGAGCCGGCAGCGCTTGAAACTTTGGAAATTAAGTTTTTGAAACATCATCACTAAACAAGATTAATTTCTGGCCAGAATATCTCTCCCCACTTGCAAACTTTTCAGTTTACAGCGTAGCATAAATGATAAGAACATATTTCTTAAGAAATCACTTGCAGATTTTACAGCATCAGATCCGAGGCAGAAATATCCATAGCTGTGCCTTAGTTTAAGAACAATTAAAAGAGTTGTGCAGAGTTAAAAAAAACAAACAAAACATGGCAGCTTCCTTCCAGAAACAGCGCCACTTCTGTCCATAGGTTAGGTGTGGTACTGCAGTTCTTAGCTATACAGTAGGGTTAGCAGAGGTGCTGTGGCATCTGTCTGCTTTTGGGCCCCATATGCAGTAGAGTCAGTAGAGGTGCAGTGACAACTATCTGCTCCAGGCCCCGTACACAGTAGGGTTAGCAGAGGTGCAGTGGAATCCGTCTGCTCCGCGGTCCCATACACAGTAGGGGTAGAAGAGGGGCAGTGACATCTGTCTGCTCCAGGCCGCATACACAGTACAGTTAGCAGAGGTGCAGTGACATCCGTCTGCTCCGGGGCCCCATACACAGTAGGGTTAGCAGAGGTGCAATGAATCAGTCTGCTCGGGGCCCCAATACAGTAACGTTAGCAGAGTAAAGAGACTATCCGTCTGCTCTAGCGGTCCCATACATGTAGGGTTTGCAGGGGTGCAGTGGACTTCCATCTGCTCCCAGGCCCATAACACAGTAGGGTGTGCAGAGGTGCAGTGACATCCGTCTGCTCTGGGGCCCCATAAACTGTAGGGTTAGCAGAGGTGCAGCACATCCGTCTGTCCAGGGTCCTATATCACAGTAGGGGTTAGCTGAGGTGCAGTGTACATCCGTCTGCTCCAGGGACCCATACGCAGTAGGGTTCACTGACCTGTTGTGTTAGACACAAGTCTAGTCGCCCCCTAGGTCATTTTGGCGGTGAGCTGCTCCACCATAGTGTGTCACTCCACCCTTTAGCACCTTCATAGCTGATGTTCACCTCTCACTGTATTTTTCCATTCACTTTTTTCACAATGGTGCATTTGTTCACTCACTATACACTTTCACCACAGCAGCATGCAAACAATTTAACAATTGTGCCGTTTCAGAAACACCACCGCCCTAAATTCAAGAACCGATAATCAATTACCTTTCCTTCCAATGGACCGCAAACGGTGATATGTGTGCGGAAAAGGCCTATTCTTTACACCACAAGCAGCTTCACCCCATGGGACTTCCTTCATGACCTCCACGTTACTGACATCAAAAGTGACTCAATGTGACTTGGTAGTGACTCTGCCTGGAACTTCAGCTTAGTCTCGTTGACTTGAAGGGGTAGAGTTTTAGCGTGTTGCAGCACCAGGCACAGCCGTGCATCAGCTGATCAGCAGAGTGCCAGGATCAGGGCGCCCACTCTTCTGAAATTAATAGTGTTGTCCTGGAGAACCCCTTTAAAATTGTTATAGATTCATTATATTCTGGAAATATTACTTTTCTCTCTCAAATATATAAAGATCTGGAATGGCAGCTCAAAAAGATAACGACTCTACTAGGCCTCTCGTCTGATGCACAGCTAATGCTCAGGGCAAAATACTAGGCTGTATCCTGTGCTATAACTCTAGCTAAGGATGTACTTATTTTTCATGTATAAATCTGGTTTTATTTTACCCTCCAGAGTTGACCAAGTTTATAAGTAAAGGAGGCAGCATAAATTGAACATATGGTTCTCTGTGATATAAAACCTGATGCGTTTGGGCTTAGATCATAGGTTTTTCTTAGAGAAGAAGCATAAAGGTTCAGTCTACTAGTGGAGAGCAGATAAAAAAGCTAAATTATGGGGGAGAGCTATTGACTCTATATTAATGCACTATTAATATTTGCACTAAAGCAAATGTCTGCACTAAAGCAAATGTCTTCATTAGATGTAAGAATGTAGAAGAAAAGTAGCAGGCCTCATTTATCAAAACTGTCTGACAGTATGACTGTCTTTGGTGCCCATAGTAACCAATCAGAGCTTTTAGCAACCAATAAGAGCTCTATTCTGCCACCGATGTACATTAGAGAAGTCCTTGAATGGTGTGGGAAGTCTGTCTCTGTACAAGCGTGTGGAAGATAATGAACTTGCTATATTAATCCCCTTCCAAAGCATGTGGAGATCCAGTAAGAGGGATTCACTGGATGTGCTTCAAGGTATTTATTCACTGTACCTTGAGATAACACACAAGACACATAAACGTGGTCAAAACAAATTCTCCTCTCAATTCAAATGTGCAAACACGTCTGAACAAGATGTCGACATAGCTACAATGAGGCAAGAAAGGATGTTACCTCACAGAAGAAGAGGAGGAACATGCAGCAAAGTAGTATGTGAGTTACATCATCATCCAAAATAACCATACAAACAGTTACAAACAATGGCCACAGGGTGGCAGCATAACATGTCAACATAGCATGTCACAAACATAACATGAATACACATGTAATGGATGGGTCCCAGTTAAGTGGGACAGCACAAGCACATAGGAACCATCTGTAGCTCAGCTTTCAAAAGGAAAGCCAAACTCTGATTACTGTGGGCAAGAAAGCCAGTCTTTCTATTAGATTTTCCAAGAAACAAAGTTTTCTCCTGCTCCATGTAGTTAAAAAAGTATTCATTTATTTACTTCATTTAAAAATGTGCATGGCTATGATTGAGAGTGAATCATGCCTGAAATGCGTTAGCTAAATTGATTTTTTCACATCATGTAAAATGCTCATTTTTTAATGGAGTTAATAAATGAATACTTTAACTACATGGTGCCGGAGAATACTGTTTGGATAAATATTCATCACCCAGCGATCCACTGAGAGTCTCCGTGCTCCAGGAATGACCCATGCCCGATTCTAATTACATCTAGACCAGAAGCGGTGAGCAGAGCAAGCTTATTTCTAGTCTTACTGTTAGGCCTAGTTCACATCTGACTTTGGCTCTCCATTGTTCTATTCCATTTTGGAATAAGAAAAACAGAAAAGAATAGTTGTTCATCAATTTCAATGGGGATTTTAGGCCTTCAGTTTCCTCCAGTGGGACTTATTGTCATCAGATTTCCGTTTTTTTTTTTTAACAGAAAAAATAGCATAGCATGTCGCCCTATTGTTTCCAACAGAAAATTGACGGAAAGGATCTTTTCTTTTTTTTTTTTATTAAGGTCAATGAAAAATGGATGGGTATCCATTTGAAGTTGTTGAATTTAGACATGTGCCGACCAATTTCTGACATTTTAAAAAAAAATTATCCAGAATGGAGATAAACTGGTGCAAATGGAATCAACAATAGCAGTTGTTTTCTTTTTGTCATATACATACAACAAATCATTTAAAAAAAAGAAGACTGCAATTCTGCTTGCATCGATAAATGTCCATTTTTGACTATAGATTTGTTCCAACCATTTTGAATAGAAAGCTAAGTGCAGATGTCAACCAGACTTTAGATAAGTGAGACTCAATGTGTTTATAATTTTTGTAAATTTTGTATACAGACATTCCCCGGGTTACAAACGGAATAGGGATTGAAGGTTTGATCTTAAGTTGAATTTGTATGTAAAAAAAATTTTTTTTTTAGTTTTGGATAGTGCAGGGAACGGTTTTAATATTTGTTTTGCTGTCTGTACCCTCTTGTTTAAGATGATTACATCCTCATGTGCTGCTGTGGCATGCTGGAACTTGTTGTTCCACAGCTACTACCTGCTGTAGAACCTGGAACTTCAAGTGCCAGCATGCCCCATAAGTCTCCGTTTGTAACTAGGGAACAGATATAAGTCGGAACGGCGTAAGTCTGTATATTAACTGTATATCAATTTTTTGTTCTCAAAAATTTCCCTTGCTGTGGCTATATTGGAGACACATACACTACTCACAAAAAGTTAGGGATATTTGCCTTTTGGTTAAAATTTCAGGATGAATGATACAGGTACAAAAATAACAGCACATATCTAGCTGAGAAGGATCCCTGGCAACAAAACATGTATCGCAAAAGGGAATAGTCATATAGTGAAGTGTAAATTTTAATGTTACCTTTAATATAGACAACAAGACCCACATCATTTACATCACAATACAAAAAGAGGAAAATAAAGTGTACAGACCAGTACGGGACGTGGGGGAGGGGGGAACAAAAATACTTGCCCTAATAGTCCCTATAAGGCTGATCCCTAACTACAGATAACTGGGTGGTCGCTCCAACAAGAGTGTCCCTGACCGGAACCTCACCCCGTTTTGTGACCCCTGTAATCCCTAATGACCTTGACCCAACATGTTTCAGTCTTCCCAGCATATAACAGAATCTCCTCAGGGGACAAGAAACCGGAAAAGACTGGATATTGGAGGCGTCACAAAATTGGTGTCACAAGATGAACAATTTCAAAAGTAATCGGGAATGGTCAAGACTTTACAAAAACAAGAACCTAAATGAACAGATAAACTAAAGTGGCAGCGTATGGCTTTGACTAGGATGGCAAATGGTCAGAAAAGTCAATGCTCATGTCGCAGAGAAAAAATAATAAGATGATATTCATATCTTATGGTCCAGTGTACGGCTAAACACAGAAAATCCCCAAATTACTAAGGCGGCAATGACTAAAGAACCAGGCTTGTAGCCAAACACAGAGGGCACATATTAATTATCACCAAAATGTATATTCATATTAGCATATGATTTAGCGAACACAAGCATACTGACGTCAATAAATATGAATAGATTAAAAGTTAAATACAATTTCTTGAAAATTTTTTAAAATTAACTTCTTCCCTTTAGATGCTAATGTCCAACTGTTCAATGTTTCAGTACCTTTTCCACAACTTGCTGATCTCTAACAAGGAGGTTAATAGCAAAATTCCTAACTGGTGTTTGATCCCTGAATTGTCCAAAAAATTTAGGGGATACATTTGAATTGGGATTCTAAACAGTCCTCACTAATGCTGTTTCACTTGTGATATTCATGGAGGGACCATGACAACAATAAACAGTTACATCACCATTGCGAGGCTTCATGCTGGTTGCTCTCAGACGGAAGTGGTACTAGCTTAGAGTGTCATCGCGCAGGGTGTACTCAGAGGATACAGAGAACACTGGAAGAGTCAACAGTAAGGCAATAGGAAGTGGTGGGTCTCTGCTCCATAACACCCAATGATGACCGCTTCATTGCTTACAATTGCCCTGCTAGAAAAAATATCGTTTTGGTTGATGAATGCCGCACAACTCCAGGCACATATAAGGGAGGTGAGAGGTAACCAAGTGTCACGTCAAACCATTCTTAACCGTTTACATCAGCAGGATCTGTGTGCTAGACGACCGACGAGTACCTGACCACACCACCAGGCACAGGCATCATCACTTTGTATGGGCCAGGGAGCATCTATGCTGGACGAGGGACCAGTGCTCCTCTGTGCTGTTCAGTGATGAACAGAAATGACAGCCCCAATGAAGCTGGAGACATCAAGGAGAGCGCTATGCATCACCCAGGTCAGGTAACAGGTACTCGTCGGTCGTCTTGCGTGCAGACCACGTTGATGTAAGCAGTTATGAATGGTCTGACGTGAAACTTGGTGCATCTCACCTCCCTTAAACCTGCCTGGAGTTGTATGGATTCATCATTCGCTTCCGCAGGGCATTGGTTACAAGGAAGCGATCATCAGTGTGTGATGGAGCCAAAGGAAGTCCACCTCTTTGCCTTTCTGTGACTCTATATATAGGGATGTTTTTAAACTCATCTCTTACCTTACATTCGATCCAGGGATGCGTCTCCCAATCCTCTTTTCCTGCATTCTGATGTCTTCTAGTTCGGGCCAAATGGAACATCAGCGCTGCAACCTCTGATTGGCTGCATTGATCACAATTTAGCAGCCCATCGTCAATGTTTAGAGCCTTGACTTCCAAATGGCGACGTGAGCAGTGACACGTGAGCACTCCAGCCAATCAGAGACTGCAGCGCTGACGTTCCATTCGGCCCCAACCAGAAGACAACAGATGACCAGCGAAGAGGTCCAGGAGACAGATCACCGGATCGACCATGAATTAAAAAGCGATTTTTTTTTTTTTTTTTTATCTTCTTTTAGCCTCTCACCATAGTTGAGCTTACAAAAGGGGAGTTGGACATCCCCTTTAATTTTCCAACACTTTTCCAAAACATTCAAGTTTTATTGCATCCCACATAAAAAAACAGAGTACAACGCAAACATGGATCTATAACACATCTCAAAATAGTCCACAGGTTCTTACTCATGAGTCCCAAACCTGAATTTTTTCACGTTTTTTTTTTCTTTAACTGGTGTGAAACAGAAAAGGGCCAGATTCGAGCAGTTCTAGTCACTAGGTTAGGAATGGCTGCCTGCATATGTTCCCCAATCCTGGTTATTAGGCTATGTTCACCGGCTAATTTTTTGGGGTGGCAGGGACGTATTTCGCCCCGCAATTACGCCTTGTGTACAGGGGCGGGGGAGGGGGAGGTGTGTAGCGCCAGCCCCATACGACTATTCATTATTCTCGGCGCGTACACGACGTAAAATAATTGAATGTCACTTCTCTACACGCTTCTCCGTATTGTTCCGAGCGGGGAGAGAGGAGACATAATCCATAAGTTCTCTATGAGAGCTGTAGGATTATGATAATGTCTGGGATGGATCTCGCCCCGTATTGAGCGCAGTACGGCGCGAAATACGGGGCGAGATACGTTCCAAAATAAGCCGTGTGAACATCGCCTTAATGTGCGTGACATGCAGTTTATTTCTATAACCAGTGGCTTTGTTTGAGATCTAAGAACGGATAACACCGAAGCCTTGATCTCACAGTCAAGCTAAACTCTGCTACATCCCTAGCTTTTCATTTTTGGGACATGCAGCCCAGTTTATTTCTAATCAGTGGCTTTAATAGACAGGTGGTTGCTGATGTGGACTAAGCAGGTGCAAGAGAATTAAGCAAGTGAAACAATCTTCTTCCATTAAGAACTTTTAGCAAACCTGCCACTACATGTGTAAATATATTATCGAGTGCCAGCAATGCTGGCAGAAGTGTGTCGGTGACACAGCACGAGAATTGCTGGTTTAATCTGATGCTCTAACAAAGCAGTAAATGTTATCGTGTTGGAACAACTACTGGAGAAAACATTACAGTTTTCTGTACCAATACTAAGAGGTAGATCAATGTTCACCGATCTGATGCATGGGAAAGGATGCTTCCTTGACATCCGGCAGGTATGGATGTAGCAAAGATTAACTTGACATTGAAATCACAACTGTTCTTGTTACCTGTTCTTAGATCACAACAAAAGCCATTGAAATGCATTAAAAAAGTGGGGATAACTTTCCGTGCCGTGAAATCTGCTAAACCTCTCAGGTGGTTTATGCTGCCCTATCTAAAAGCAGGATGTGATACAAGGAGAAGCTGAGCTCTGTGATATATAGGGTTATATGATAGAGGAGAGGAGCTGAGCTCTGTGATATATAGGGTTATATGATAGAGGAGAGGAGCTGAGCTCTGTGATATATAGGGTTATATGATAGAGAGGAGCTGAGCTCTGTGATATATAGGGTTATATGATAGAGGAGAGGAGCTGAGCTCTGTGATATATAGGGTTATATGATAGAGGGAGAGAGCTGAGCTCTGTGATATATAGGGTTATATGATAGAGGAGAGAAGCTGAGCTCTGTGATATATAGGGTTATATGATAGAGGAGAGGAGCTGAGCTCTGTGATATATGGGGTTATATGATAGAGGAGAGGAGCTGAGCTCTGTGATATATAGGGTTATATGATAGAGGGAGAGGAGCTGAGCTCTGTGATATATAGGGTTATATGATAGAGGAGAGAAGCTGAGCTCTGTGATATATAGGGTTATATGATAGAGGGAGAGAAGCTGAGCTCTGTGATATATAGGGTTATATGATAGAGGGAGAGAAGCTGAGCTCTGTTATATATAGGGTTATATGATAGAGGGAGAGGAGCTGAGCTCTGTGATATATAGGGTTATATGATAGAGGAGAGAAGCTGCGCTCTGTGATATATAGGGTTATATGATAGAGGGAGAGAAGCTGAGCTCTGTGATATATAGGGTTATATGATAGAGGAGAGAAGCTGAGCTCTGTGATATATAGGGTTATATGATAGAGGGAGAGAAGTGAGCGCTGTGATACATAGGGTTATATGATAGAGGAGAGAAGCTGAGCTCTGTGATATATAGGGTTGTATGATAGAGGAGAGGAGCTGAGCTCTGTGATATATAGGGTTATATGATAGAGGAGAGAAGCTGCGCTTGTGATAATAGGGTTTATGATAGAGAAGAGGAGTTTTAGCTTGAATATTAGGGTTGTATGTGGGAGAGGAGTGAGCTTGTGATTTTTAGGGTTATATATAGAGGAGAGAAGCTGCGCTTGTGATATATAGGGTTTAGATAGAGGAGAGAAGTGAGTCTGTGGAAAATTAGGGTTTTATGATAGGGGGGAGAAGTGAGCTTGTTTTTATGGGTTTTGATATAGGGAGGAGTGAGTCTGTGATATATGGGTATTGATAGAGGGGAGAAGCTGAGCTCTGTGATTATAGGGTTATTATTAGCTTGAAAAAAATCAAAAACAATGGGAAAAATATGTTATTACAAAGGGGTCTGGATAAGTTTGGGGGGCCTGGGGAGGGGAAAATAAGATGAGGTCTAAACAGATAAAAAGCAAGGTTATGCCATGGGGAGGAAAAAATCCATTACATGTTTTTCTGTTAAATGGAAAAAACACTGGGTAAGTGAATGGGAAGGTTGGGAATCCTGGTGGACGTAAACTTAATTTTTAGCAGCAGGCAGGCAGCGAGCCAAAGCAAAAAGGATCATGGGGTTTTCATTAAAAGGGGATAGATGCACATGAGAGAAATTATTCTCCTTTTTAAAAAGTCATGGTTGACCACACGGAATTTTTGTACAGTTTTGGGACCAGTGACAGGAAAAACTTTTTTAGAGCTTGAAACAGTACAAAGGCGGAACAAAAATTAAAAGGATTGGTGGCTACAATTCAGAAAGATTGCGTTAGGGTTATTTAGTTTGAGAAAAGTGGGTTCGGGGGGGAAAAATAAATATGTTTAATAATTTAAAGGTCAATATAGAGATCCTCCCCCAAAATTTTTTATACCCCGGGGTGTATCTAGAACAAGGGGATCCTTTTTTCGTTTTAGGAACAAAGTTTCTACTAAAAATTAGAAAAGGGGTTCTTTACTGTAAGGCAGTGGGATTGGAATTCTTTGCCAGAGGGGCTGGGTTTGGTGAATTCAATACCGGTTCCAAAAAAAGGTTTGGATGCTTTCTGGAGATAATAATTTAAAGGTTATGTGACCGGATTCTGGAGAAAAGTCCCTGATACAGGATTTTTTCCCATTGCCCCGATTGGGGTTAGGAAGGAATTTTTCCCTAAAATGGGAAATTTGGTTTTACCTCATGGGGGTTTTTGTTCCTCTGGATCAAAACCTTAGCACAAAGGGAACTAGAGGGGGAGACTTTTCTTTTTTTTTGCCCTTTCAACATGAAACTATGAACTATGAATGAGCTTGTGTATTGGGGTTAATGATAGAGGAGAAGGGGCGGCCTTGATTTTTTTGGGTTATATGATAGAGGGAGAAGCTGAGCTCTGTGATATATGGGGTTTTTTTTATAGAGGGAGAGAAGTGAGCTTGTGAATATGGGTTATTGATGGGAGGAAGTGGCTCTGTGATATATAGGGTTATTGACGAGGAGAGGAGCTGAGCTTGTGATATATAGGGTTATATGATAGAGGAGAGAACGGAGCTCGTGTATATGGGTTTTTGATGAGGAGAGGGTGAGCTTGTGATATATAGGTTATATGATAGAAGAGAGAGCTGAGCCTTGATATATAGGGTTTTATGGTAGGGAGGAAAGCTGAGCTCGTGATATATAGGGGGTTTATAGAAAAGGGGAAGCTGGCTCTGTGTATATGGGTTATAGGGTATAGGGAGAGAAGTGAGTTGTGATATATAGGGTTATATGATAGAGGAGGAAACTGGCTCTGTGTATTAGGGGTTTTTGATAGAGGAGAGGAGTGGTCTGTGTATAGGCTTATATGTAGAAAGAGAAATTTAGTCTGTGATTATGGGTTATATGATAGAGGGAGGAGGGTGAGTCTGGATATTAGGGTTAATGGTAGGGAGAGAAAACTGAGTCTTTTATTTTATAGGGTTTTTTTGTTGAAGGAGAGAAGGACCCTTTTGTTTATGGGTTATTTTATAAAGGAGGGGGAGTGGCTTGTGAATATAGGGGTTTAAAGATAGAAGAGAGGAGCTGGCTCGTTGAATATGGGTTATATGGAGAGGGAGAAGCTGAGCTCTGTGATATATAGGGTTATATGATAGAGAAGAGGAGCTGAGCTCTGTTATATATAGGGTTGTATGATAAAGGAGAGGAGATAAAGCCCATTGCACACATGTAACGGATCTATGGCTCACATAACTGTCCTATTTCTTCCTGAAGATATTTGAAGTATCATAAACCACAATGGTAATGTTCTGTTTTGTATTCTTCTCTTCTTTGCAGATTCAGCCACACCCAACCAGAGAGATGCTGCAGCGAAAAAGGGGATATATGAAATGGGTGCCTATAAGTCCCCTCTTTTTGGGGAAAAAAACACTGTTTTTCTTAGCGGGAATGAAAGGGTCAGGATGGGCAAATAATTTATTTTACACCATTTTTATTAAATGCCTTAAATACTTCTTATAGAGGGAGTTACTCAGTGGGCCCTTATATTTAGAGTTGTGGGTCTTTACTTGTGTATTGGCACCTGAAGTTTTATTCTAAGGGAAAACAAATTACGTCTGGTATGTGAAGTATTGGCATAGTTGCCAACTTTTGAAAGTGAAAAAGCAGGAGACTCTAGTGGGCGGCGCGCGTAAAAATTTGCATGGACACGCCCATCTTGTCGGTATGTCACCCCCCTAAAAAACCCCCCACCCACTCCACCTAACTGCATAACGGTTTGGGAAGAAACCCAGGTAGATCCCCTTATACCCAAGGTAGTAGCCCCCCAAAACCCAGGTGGCCCTTACGGGGCTGGTAGTCCCCCTTGACAAGTAGTCCCCCCTCTGTAGAGGTAGAGCCAAATTTGTCCCAGGTAGTGCCCCCCTTTGTTAGCCAGGTAGGTCCCCCCCTATGTAACCCAGGGGGTCCCCCCATTTTTAGCCAAGTAGTCCCCTTGTTAGCCAGGTAGTCCCCATCGTTAGCAGGTAGTCCCCCCATTGTTGCCGGTAGTTGCCCCATTGGTTGCGGGTAGTGCCCAGTTCCCAGGTAGTCCCCCCATTTTTTGCCAGGTGGCCCCATTTTTAGCAGGTTAGTGCCCCATCTTTTACCCGGTAGTCCCCCCATCTGTTGCCCGGTTGGGCCCCCCATCTGTTAGCCAGGTAGTGCCCCATCTGTTAGCAGGTAGTCCCCCCCATCTGTTACCCAAAGTAGTGCCCCCCATCTTTAGCCAAGTAGTGCCCCCATGTTCCCAAAAGTAGTGCCCCATTGGTAGCCAGGAGTCCCCCATCGTTACCCAGGTAGTGCCCCTTTGGTTGCAGGTAGGCCCCTTTGGTTGCCAGGTGTCCCCCCTTTTGTTTGCCAGGTGTCCCCTTGTTTGCCGGGTAGTGCCCCCTCTGTTAAGGTAGTCCCCCCTCTGTTCCCAGGTATTCCCCCCATCTGTTACCCGGTATTGCCCCCTTTGTTCCCGGGTAGTGCCCCCATTGTTGCCAGGTGTCCCCCCCTTTTTGCCGGGTGTGCCCCTCTGTTACCCAGGTAGTGCCCATTGTTACCCAGGTGTGCCCCTTTTTTGCCGGGGTAGTCCCCCCTTTGTTCCCCGGTGTGCCCCCATTGTTGCCGGGTTTTAGTGCCCCCTCTGTTCCCAGGTAGTGCCCCTCTGTTCCCCAGGTAGTCCCCCCATCTGTTGCCGGGTTTGTGCCCCTTTGTTCCGGGTAGTGCCCCTTTGTTGCCAGGTAGTCCCCCCCATTTTTGCCAGGTAGTCCCCCCTCTGTTCCCCAAGGTAGTGCCCCTTGTTCCCCAGGTAGTCCCCCCATTGTTCCCGGTAATGCCCCTTTGTGCCAGGTTTTTGCCCCCCTTTTGTTGCCGGGTGTGCCCCCATTGATGCCAGGTAGTTCCCCCTTTTGTTACCCAGGTAGGCCCCCTAAAGCTAAAAAAAATAAAAAATAAAAAATCCCTTTCCCGGCTCCTGCGCGCGGCCAGCCCCCGACCGATCTCTTCAGCGGCCCCAGGGGGAAGTAAGAGCAGCCGGCGTCACCCCCCCTGGCCCGCTCATTTCCCCCCTGCCCGTTGAATGTATGTGGGGCGCCCCACCGGCGCCGGACATAAGGGGAGAGGGGGGGGGGAGGAGGATCTCCTGCCCTCCTCCCCGCACCAGTGAGCCCGCGGGCGGGTGAGCGGCCGTGCGCCGTTTCCCCCCCTTTTGGGTCGGTCCGGGGGCGCAAGAGTAGCGCACCAGCGTACTCTTGCGCCGCGGGAAATTTAAAGGACCCCGCCGGCAGGGGCGGGGGGAACCCCAACTCCCCGGGAGGGGGGAGGGGCCCCCAAAAATAGCGGGACCCCCCGCCAAAAAGGGAGATTTGGGATGTATGAGTATTGGTGTTACAAGTGAGGGTTTGGAGGGGCCAATGGGCCAAGGGGTTTCGGTTTGTAGAACCCCTTTTTTTGATTTGTGATTGGCCCCACAAAAAGGGTCATCTGGGCCATATAAAATTTGGGGAAATTACTCCGTAGGTTTTCTTAAAGGGGTGTTCTGGGATCTAACAATGCTCGTTGGTCCGTTGGGGCATGATAAAGAACAGAAACTATTTTCCCTCCGGGCCCCCATTCACCCCCGGTTCAGCCGTACTCAGGAAGTAAGCAGTGGATGTTCATTGTTCACCTGACAGGTGCAGTCAAGGAGGACAACGCCCGTGCATGTAAGCCTTGGCTTCATCTGTTCACGGCTTAAGGAGGGAATAGACGTCCCAGGAGTGAACAGGAGCATCTGGGTGGTAGGTATAAGTCTTATCTTCTTACAGACCAAACTTTCTTAAAGGGGTTGTCTTACTACAAAGATTAGCTTTCAACATGTAGGTAACAGTAAATGAAGATGTTTTCCAGACAGATTGCTTTGTTTTTTTTTCTTTGTTGAGGAGATATAAGTCATGTTGATAACACTCAGGTTTCTCTAGGTTATGGACCTGCTCTCTCCTGCTGTTATGTTATCTGATAGCATGGATGACGTCATGACACAGGTCGGCATTAAACTTCTCCACAACAGTATCACGGAGCTGCCTGGTGTGTTCCTTGGTCTTCATGATGCTCTCTATGCTTTATACAGAACCCTGAGACTATCACAGAGCAGGTGCATTTATACGGAGACTTGATTACACACAGGTGGATTATATTTATCATCATCAGTCATTTAGGACAACATTGGATCATTCAGAGATCCTCACTGAACTTCTGGAGTGAGTTTGCTGCACTGAAAGTCAAGGGGCTGAATAATATTGCACGCCCCACTTTTCAGGTTTTTTTTTGTTTTTTTTTACAAAAGTTTAAAATATCCAATAAATTTCGTTCCACTTCACAATAGTGTCCCACTTGTTGGTGATTCTTCACAAAAAAATAAAAATGTTACATCTGTATGTTTGAAGCCTGAAATGTGGCAAAAGGTTGAAAAGTTCAAGGGGGCCGAATACTTTCACAAAGCACTGTATATACAGTATCATAACATAAAATGCCCTGCCTTCAAGGTTAAAGAACAATAGTGGTCACAGCTTGACTATGGTGCAGCCATGGTGCAATCAACGACTGTGCTGACTTGATTGCTAAAAGGAATGACGCGGTCACAGAGAATGGCAAGGTGGTTGCGCATGCGCGGCCCTATCCATTTTGCTCAATGGCCGTTCCTAGCCAGTGGGCTCAGCTGATCTGAAAATCCCTATTGAAATGACTAGATAGTGCCACTCATGCGTGGGGACTTCTCTGTTCTACATAGAGAAGTTCGAGGGCCTATTCTTAAGATTGGTGCAGGTGCCACAAATATCTGAAATGAGAGTACCCCTTTAATGTCTATGTGGGTTTTCAGATGAAAAGCAGTTTTACCTGCAAAGTTTTACAGGTACTAACAATTGGTTTGTAAAAAAAAAAAAAAAACACACAGATTTGCTGTAAAATTACACATCAGCATGGCTGAAAACTGCCTTGTGGCCGCTCTATGTGTCTCTAACCTAGAGGGCTCTATGATTTTATGCTAACAGGGTGTAATGGGTGTGTACACTGTTGTACAACTATTTTTTCACTTCTATAATGTAACTAAAAATAAAATATATACCCCTTGTAACTAAACAGCGTCTAAATATATATAATAAATTAATAAATAACTAATAAAAAAAAATGAATAAAAAAAAGAAAGATGAATAAAAACCTATCTCACCTCTAAACACCAATGTTATAATCCTGCATGACTTCATGATGCTCAGAGGCTCGGGCACAGACACGTTCCCATCATGCATAGTAAAAGATGTTTTCATAGGTGTGTGCGCTTTATAATATCTATTTCTCGCTGTTTGTACATTTGGTGGCTCCAACATGCTTATTACATGTGAGGAAGAAGGTAGCCTAGGACACTGTTCAACCATCTCCAGCCAGACGAGGATGACCTGGATGATATAAGGGTCAGAAAACTTATAAAGTGGTAGAGGTGGGCAGCTTGCCCACGTGTTATGCCAGCATTCCTCCAGTAGGGGGTGCAAGGTAGGAGGCCCACTATAACAAGGTAGGAGACCTAAAATAACAAAGTAGGAGGCAAATTATAGAATAGTACGAATCCCACTATAGCAGGGTAGGAGGACCACTATAAAAAGGTAGGAGAGCTAAACTAATAGGGTAGGAGGCACATTATAGAAAGATAGGAGTTCCACTATAACAAGGTAGGATAGCTAAAATAACAGGTTAAGTCCCACTATAGAAAGATAGGAGTTCCACTATAGCAGGGTAGGAGGTCCACTGTAACAAGGTAGGAGACCCACTATACCAGGGTAGAAAGCACAATATAGAAAGTTAGGAGTCCCACTATATCAGGGTAGGAGGCACGCTATAACAAAGTAGGAGAGCTGAAATAACAGGGTTTGTCCCCCTTTTTAGAAAGACAGAGTCCACTTTAAAAAGGGGGGGAGTCCCACTATGCAGATAGGGAGGTCCACATAACAAGGGGGAGAGCTAAAAAAATAGGGGAGGGGGACATTATGAAAAATGGGTTCCCCTAAACAAGGGAGGGGTAGCTAAAATAACAGGTTAAGTCCCACTATAGAAAGATAGGAGTTCCACTATAGCAGGGTAGGAGGTCCACTGTAACAAGGTAAGAGACCCACTATAGTAGGGTAGGGGTTCCACTATAACAGGGTAGGAGCTCCACTATAACAAGGTAGGAGACCCACTATACCAGGGTAGAAAGCACAAATAAAATTAGGAGCCCACTATATAGGTAGGAGGATGCTATAATAAGTAAAGGGCCCCCCCCCAGCAGGAAAAAGACCAACAAAATAGGTAAAAAATCCCATATAGCAGGGTTTTGACCACATAGAGGGTAGGAGACCACTATAGCAGGGTAGGAGGTCCACTATAGTAGGGGAAGAACCCCAAATTTGGGTAAGAGACCCCTATTCAGGGTAGGGGGCCCATATGCAGGGTAGGAGACAACTATAGCAGGGTAGGAGGCCCACTATAGCAGGGTAGGAGACAACTATAGCAGGGTAGGAGGCCCACTATAGCAGGGATGGAGACCACTATAGAAGGGTAGGAGACCACTATAGCAGGGTAGGAGACCACTATAGCAGGGTAGGAGGCCCACTATAGCAGGGTAGGGCCTTAGCAGGGTGGAGGCCCCCCCATAGCAGGGAGGGCCATAAGAGGGTAGGAGACCACTATAGCAGGGTAGGAGACCACTAAGCACATAGTTCCAACTTTTTAAAGTGAAAAAACAGGAGATCTATGGGCGGCGCGGTAAAAATTTGCATGGACCCCCATCTTTCGGGGATGCCAGCCCCTTCAAAAGCCAC